>JASDQU010108883.1:55667-78892 GCA_032191745.1 Picea mariana
GTTATAAATGTAATAGAATTTTCAAGGATGTAGCGGTATTTTCATTTTGGTAGCCTATACAGAAATTTGCAGATATAAATCTCTTGATCCAAAATTTTAGAGACATAAAATATTAAGTTTATGAAACATTGAAAAATAGTTTCTGAACCGCCCATCCTTATCCCAACTGTGCTTTTTGGCCATCATACATAAGCATCAAATTCCATTAAATTTGTGTGTATTGTTGAATTCTAAATTTAATCAAATTCCATTAACATACGCATCAAATTCCATTAAATTTGGTGCAGTGAACTAGTTAGAAACTTTGAAAATCAATACATTATGGTCATCGCTATTCAGGTCAATGCAATTTGATTCTAAAAGCTTTGTTTTGCAAACTGTAATATACCTTTGGAAATTTTGAAAATTAATACAATATGGTCATCGCTACGCAGGTCGATGCAATTTGATTTCAGAAGCTTTGTTTTACAAAGCTTGAAACATGCTCGTTGAATAATTTATTAAATGGTATAACTTAAATGATTGCTCATTTCAAAATTTTGAATTCATCCTTCGATCCAACAGTAACCAAAACTGAGAATGACATTGTATACATGAAGTAAATTGCAAGATATTCAATAGACTTGCTTTCCCTTTGTCAATACTTAAAATCATTATAAACTCATTATAACCTAACTCTATTTATAAACTCATCATAATAATTAGGGTTTTAATTAATATATTTTATGTAATTTTAATTAATATATTATAACTAAGTCCACATGAAGTTAATGACATTAAGGATATGTACATAAAATCATTATAAATTCATTATAACCTAACTCTATTTATAAACTCATTATAAATAATTATGGTTTTAATTAACCTAATTCATTATAAATAATTATGATTTTAATTAACTTAATTCATTATAACCTAACTCTATTTATAAACTCATTATAATAATTATAGTTTTAATTAATATATTATATACAATTTTAATTAATATATTATAATTAAGTCCAAATAAAGTTAATGACATTTAGGTTTTTTTTTTTATAACTAAGTTGGGAATCAGCCTTTCGGCGTTCACCAGCCGCGAGTTAGTGGTTGTGCTAGTGTTACACATTATAGGGATGAGTTCATACCTGACTTGATATTAATTTAGGGTCTACTTAAAAAAATTTCAGAAATTATAATGTTTAACTTAAGAAGTTTGTATTTATATATTTTAAAATAAAAAATATATATATTTGTTACAATTTTATTGGCTCATAGATTTGAAGTGTTATTGCCAGCTTCACTTCTTCCAATGCTTTAATTAATGTTTACACACCTTTCAAATACCAAACTCAAGTACTCATTGTCCTTTTCCATGCGAGTTTCTTGTAATTTGTGACTGAAGTGAGGTTTTGCTAACTCTGTATGCGTATTTCTCACCCTTCATTTGTGTTTGAATAATCAATATCAATCTTGCAAACATCATTTTCACCAAATATCACGGTATTCATCCCCCTTTCTTGGGATTTAATTTTGACGGGAAATGTATTTAGGGTCCTCTTTTTGATACTTAGCTCATTGTTATTGCAGGACATATTGGGGCCGGGAGTGACACCACCACAATGACAATAGAGTGGGTTATGACAGAACTCATCCACAATCCGAAAAAGTTGAAACATTTCCAAGCTGAATTGGAGGAGGTAGTCGGGTGTGAGAGAATGGTGGAAGAAAGTGACGCAGAGCGTCTCCCTTATCTCTGCACATTGGTGAAAGAAGTGTTCTGATTGCACCCAATAAATCCTTTTCTCATCCCTCAAAGAGCCAATAACCGTTGTGAGATCGAGGGATTCGTGATACCCAAGCACACTCAAATAATAGTCAACGTCTAGGAAATCGGAAGGGACCCTTCGATCTGGAAGGATCCCTTGAAATTTATGCCAGAGATATTTATTGATAAGGAGACGAGTAGTGTGGATTACAAGGGACAAAACTTCGAGCTGATTCCGTTCGAAGCAAGAAGGAGAATGTTTGTGGGGCTTCCCCTTGCCATTCAAATGGTCCATCTGTTGTTGGCATCCCTGTATTCATTCAAGTGGGAACCTCCCCAAGGCACGAGTGTCGACGAGGTCGACATGACCGACAGGTTTGGACTAACACTGGTGAAGGAAGTTCCATTGGAAGTGATTCCAATGCCACGCCTACGCTATGAAATGTTTTGATATTAGATTAAACTATAATTGGACTCAGTCTGCAACAACAACTCTTTCATCCATTTTCTTACATATGTATAGCTTCTATTAGAGCTGAACTCACTCTGTAACAACTCTTTCACCCAGTCTCTTACAAATAGCTTCTATTATTGTAATGAATTTAGTTGTATCTCATATCACCTAGTCTCATATGACTTTTTCTACGGATGATTTAATGGCATTTAATACGACTTGGTATACCCAAAAAACAGGAGATTGTTTCAATGGATGGATAGACTTTAGAATCCAAAATTGACATGACACCCACTTAGCTTTGTCTGTTTTAGGGAGTCGATGGGAAAATTGATTGGGAGTATCAATCCATTTGAAAGGGCATGGTATATTTCTCTGTAGTCAAATGGTAACCTTTTAACCTCGCGACAACCCTTAACTTGAACGTCATTTTCTTCAACTACATTCAACTGATCTTCTTTACTACGAATGTATTTATAACAAGGCCCACATATTTCCATGGAGGCCTATACCCATAAATTTGAAAGGATCTGACTGTCTAGATTCGACACTCGGGCATTGCAAGTCATTATGTATTCAAGTTGTTTTATTTAATTAATATATGTCGCTATTTCCATGAAGGGTTGAAGCTCTAAAGCCATCTATTTCATAGATCTAGTTCTTCTGCTTGTACACCAAACTATGCCCACTCCCTAATCATGGTAGATGTCATTTCATTACATCTCAGTAGAAAATATGAAAATGAGGTAAAAATCAAGCCTGCGTTGGTGTCTTGTTACACTAGCGCCATGATTCCCAGCTCTAACTGCCAAGTTGTTGGTTGTAGAATATGGTATCTTATATTTTTCTCACACAAAACACGTAAGTCCATCAAGTTATTGCGTGAGAGCATAGTACTAGAGTTTCAAGGTATGGTAATTGCATGTTCCAGGGATTTGATGTCCGAGAGTGTAGGATAAAAAAAATCTAAAATCATCATTCTTAGGGTGAATAAAATAGAGTGAATTGATTTTTAATCCCACTCATATTTCGAGATAATTTAGGAGACGCTCAGAATTGCCATGATTTTGTCGAAAGGTAATCCATACCCATGGATTTGAAGATCTCGTCCATACCCATCACATTACATGGTGGCCTTCCCCGCCAGATCGTGCGGATTACAATGGCCTTCTCTCCACATCTCCCAGAAAAGAAGTACCTCAACCCTCGACTGGAAACTAGGTGCCTATGAGATCGACATCTCCTTACCACAAACTGCAACACATGCTCTTGACCACGACTTACAATAAGTGGTTTACCACTTTCCAATAGTGGTTTTTCCTTTAGATTTACAGGTGTCGAACAATGGTTTTATAAACTACCATGAGGGTTATCTGTGCTCACTCTCCACTTTCCATGCTTCCAAATGTGGTTTAATTATAAACCACCACGGATGTCCAAGCCTTTTATAAATGTTTTTGCAATATTCTAGATATAATATAATATGCAGAACAAAAATATTTAGCAAGCAATGACAAAACAACAATTATATATCTTCTAGAACAACATCAGAATAATACGAAAAGTAATTTTAGTTAAGTTTTTATTTCCTTTTGAGGTATTTGTAGAGAAATATGTGTTCAGATTTTGCTTGCATTCGAAGTAATAGCATAGAAATTATCTGAAATTACTTTTTGTTTGCTTTATATGGAAGAGCTCGAGGTTTAACATTTTCTTGCATTTTGAGGTCAGACCAGAGAAGTATATGGAATTTGATTTATCATTGTGAATTTTGAGGTTTTGTGAGAAATCCTTGCATTTGAGTCTGAACAGAGAAGTAGTTTTAGTTATTCGAGGTGTTAGGAAAGAAATTCGAGTTTAAAATCTGCAATTTCTTTTTTTTTTAAGTTGTTGCTGCTTAGATTTTCATTATTTACTGATTCGCTAAAATTATCTTTCTATTTTTAGTAGTAGAGGAAAGTTCTAGTTTACATCGCAAAAAACTGTTGATATTTAAAGGAATTGCGAAAGAATTACTGTATTAGAGCGAGGAGTCATTCTTGTGCAAGCTTTTAAGTTTTTTTGGAATGGACTTTCTCAAAATAGTACTGATCGGACTTATATTTTGTACTTAAAGTCTTTAGTGAAATTAGATACATTTGATAAAATTGTAAAGTCGTGTTGTTTACATGATTTGTTTTGCGAAAAAAATTCATTTTGTGGGTCTTCCATGCAATTCATTTTGAAGTTCATTATAAATTAAATGATATTTTAAGGACCCGATAAACGTTTTCGGCGAGGGATTATTTTTATCTTGTTTCTGAGCTCCTGCTATATTAGTGCTTTGTGAAGTGAATTTATGATGTAAATTGCATTATAGCATGAGATATTAGAATTCGAAAGACATTTTCTAAGATATTGAACCAAAAATCATAACAGGAACTTCACCGCTATTGTGATTACTTTGTATAGTAGTGGAAGGGTTTGGACGGAGAAAATTCTCTTCGGTCGCCTTCAGAACATAATATTCTATAAGGTAGGCTCTCAGAAGTTTCCTTGGTGGAATTTTCAAACTTGAAGGGGGTTTTGTGCTTTTGCAGTTGCTTATGTTTTGAGCGGATTTGATTTCTCTGTATTTTTAAATATTGAAAATCCGAGGATTTGTCAGAAAACATCAACCTGAATGGACGAGGCCTCTTGCATTGACTGCTAATGATATTTGCTTACAACAAACATTTGTCCTTTACCTTGGAAGTTGGATCCACTTCTTTGTCGAGATTCCTATTCAAGTTATAGATATTTTTATATATGTGTATACAAGCTACAATGTTTAGCTTGTTCACTCAACGATTTTCTTTCCCCACAAAATAAAAAAGTCTCAAATAAGTATATTTAATTTCTGTAATGATCATGTAAATTGTTGCCTCCAGGAACAGTTTTCTTTAGGTTTCAATTTTAATACCAATATTCTTATTTATTGAGTTGGTAATTCTTTTTAGATCTAAGTTCTTGGGATTCTGTTTATATTTTCTGAGGCAAGTTTATCTTCACTTCAGTAGAGTTTTTGGAGAATGTTATGTGCCATACCTGCCAAACCCTACAAATATTACTTCCAACACTGAAAGTCTAGGCAATGGGAGGCAGGCATTCAAAAATATTTTTCCCAAGGTGTTACAGTCCTTCATCATATACCCCTTCAACAGCATGGGATTCTTCATCCTATGGCCCTTTGTCAAAAGTTCCACCAGAAACTTATTCACAACCAGCGGCTAAACAAAAGTTGCAAAGGATATATTCTAGAATAGTTGACAATTATAATTCACTTGATGAGGTATTCTTACTCTCCTCAGCCTTTGTTAAAAATTAAGGGTTTGCTACCTTGCACTTTCAGGACGGTTTCTTGTCATTTCTTTGAGATAGATTTGAAGCCATATGGTTTTATCATTTATCAGATATTTTCCTTACATTATATAACCTATTCCTTTTTCTGGTCTTTAGATTTCTTAAACCCTAGAAAACATTTCAATTCAGTGGAGTATATAATTTGAATTGAAAAATAAAACCGATTGTTGAGATCATATTCAATAGTATGAGTCTATACTTCTATAAATTCAAGACAATTAAGTATTGTATTTAGGTTAACATAGTACACAACAATTTGGCCAAAGGTTTGGTCAGCTTGTAATGCTCTAACTAATTGGCTTTGCACGGGTTTGGATGTACCTAATTATGACATATGAGCAATTAACTTGTATTATCTCATGTATTTCATTGTTAATTGGCTTGATAAGTTATGGTTGTAAACACTCTTGGGATTCAACTACAATGTGTTTATACTACTAATCACTTGTTCCTTTTTTTCGTTCATTATTTTATTGGAGAGTCGTGTTCCCTTATCTGAGCATTTATTATTGTTTACTTCAATATTTTGATCATTCATTTCTGCACTACGTTTGATTTTTGGCAATTTATATTCTAATTTTGTTCTCAAGTTGGAGATTGTAAATGTCTAGATACAACCAATTCCTAATTTCTTGGGATAGAGATGTTATGTTATGTCCTAGCTTAAGCTTATTCTCTTTTTAAGGTCTAGGATAAATTATAAATCTATCTTTCTCAGGTAAAATTATTAACTATAATGAAGTCTGGTGTTAAATTAACGGTAAATGAGGGTGTTGCAGATAGGGTTTGGAATACGTGTGCAGAGTCTGACATGGATGTTCTGTGAAATTTGACAAACCATATACTTAAATAAGTGTAGTCGCTCAAAATCACTTTTGAAAGGTATAGTAGTTATGTTGGAGAATTCTCTGATTTGTTTCTATTTTATCTTTGTTGTAGGTGACTGCAGCTCTTGCACAAGGTGGCCTCGAATATTCCAACTTGATTGTGGGGATTGAATTCACTAAAAAAATGAATGGACGGGTAAGTTCTATAACCCATGATCGTGAAGTTTTAATGTCATAATCTCCATGAAATTTTAGAATTTTAAAATAGTCGATTTACCTTTATTCAAATGTGGTCCATTGTGTTTTTTTGAGAACAGGGAATGTTATTGGGTTTCTGTAGACATCTCATATCCTACCGAGTACAACTTTTATGGGATTTTTTTAGTTTAAGTTGATAATTCTGTGGCATTTATACTCTTCAATCCTATTGAAATCAAAGTGACCTCTTCAACATTTTGTTATGGATTTTAGGTGCAAGGTCTTTTAATCGTCGAAGCTTGCATCATATTGGAGACACTCCAAACCCTTACGAACAAGAAATCTCGATAATTGGGAGGACCTTATCTTATTTTGATGAGGACAACTTGATCCCTTGTTTTGGTTTTGGGGATGGCAAGTTTTGATCTCTATTTTGATTGAAAATCTTGTTTGAATTTTTCTCAATATTTTTCTTATGTTGGTCAATTTGAAATCCCAACATATCTAGCAATATAGTTATTGTTAATAATGTGTTATTGTTAATAATGTGTTGTTGATGTTTAAGTTGATAATTTTAGCAATATAGTTATTGTTAATAATGCGTTGTTGATGTTTAAGTTGATAATTTTAGAGAATCATTTTAGTTGGTGTTTAACATTTTCTTGCATTTTGAGGTCAGAGAAGAGAAGTATATGGAGTTTGATTTCTCATTGTGCATTTTGAGGTCTTGTGAGAATTCCTCACATTTGAGTCTGAATAGAGAAGCAGTTTTAGTTATTTGAGGTGTTAGGAAAGAAATTTGAGTTTAAAATCTGCAATTTTTTTATTTTTAAAGTTGTTGCTGCTATAAATTTTCGTTAAATTTCCTTCTAGAGGTGTACATCGAGAGTGGATTTCAATTGGCGTTAATCCACTCATGTAACGGGCTAAATTTACTCAGAAATTACAAAGGAATTTTCTCTATGTTTGAAATTGAACATAATAGATTGTAGTGTAACGATTCTTTTCTCCTTTCTTGAATGTTTGCTTTAACCAAATAAAAAAACATATGCATTCCTAAAGTTTGTTTATACTATATATATATATACAAGGAAAAAAAACTCGTGCCCTTTCCTAAGGCATGAAAAAATATATACACCGTAAGTGTTTGTTCAACTGGTTGAATCCTAGAAAATTAAATTGAGAGGAAAAAATATATGCACCGTAAGTGCTCCAACTCCTCTCCATTGAAATTTAATTTGCGAGGATTCCACAATAAGATGATGCTTATAATTGATGAGTTGTTGCATTAAGTACCAGAGGAAATCATATTTCCTTCTGGCATATCAACATTGTTGTAAATCAATTATTAGTTCTTATCCTTAAATTAAATTATGAAACATAAAAATAATTTAAACAACTAAAAATATTGAACAATAAACACCAATCCTCCATTCTCCACTTGTACTTTTATTTATTCACTGATTATCTCTAATTAATCAAGACAGTGTAGAGGATGATCAATTAAAGCTTGAGTTATGTCTAGTTAGTACTATTTAACACTGGTAATGTACCTAGTTCCATGAGGATTTAGTTCCATTCAACTTAGGGTTCATTATACATTTTGAATAACAAACAACCTTCAATTATTATCTTTTAACAAAAAATATTCATTTAGTTATATTGTGCATTTAGTTATATTAGGTTTCATTGTTCAACATGTATTTCCCAATTAACTCGACAGGACTATGTTGCCATACAACCTTTATTTAAATTGTTACACATTATTTAAAATTTTACTTTGTTATGAAATTGTTACACATTATTTAAAATTTTACTTTGTTATGAATATTGTTTCTATATTATTACATAAGAGTCAACATTTTGTTATATATAACTTAAAATTTATATTATTATGTATGATTTAAAATTTTATTTTGTTATCAATGTTGTTGTTGTTGGTATATTATTACATAATACTTAACATTTTGTTATATATGAATTAAAATTTAGACATGGATGTTGTTTCTATATTGTTATATATAGCTTAAAATTTCCAATTTTAATATAAATAACTTAAAATGTTAATATAAATGACTTAAAATGTTGTTAAATGACTTAAAATGTTGTTGTCATATATGATTTAAAATTTCAAAATTTTCAATTTCCATATATATAATTTAAAAGATATATCACCTAAAATTTTCAATTTCCATATATATATATATATGATTTAAAAGATATATCACCTAAAATTTTTAATTTTAATATATATGATTTAAAATTTTCAATTTCAACATGGATGGACTTTCCAATTTAAATATATACTATTTAAAATTGCCAATTTCAATATGGATGGATGTTATTGCTATATTATTATATATGACATAAAATTTTCAATTTCAACATCCATCACCTAAATATCACTTACAATTTCCAATTTCAACATCCATCAATTATATATTATATATGACTTAAAATTTCCAATTTCTACATGGATGGATGTTGTTGCTATATATATGACTTCAAATTTCTATTTCAACATGGACATATGTTGTGGCTATATTATTATATATGACTTACAAAGATAGTTTTAAGGATGAAAATTTATATTAAAATGAAGAATATTAAAATGAAGGATGTTAAAATTTTGGTCTTTTTTATGGTAAAATAATTTTATTTTATGGAATATGTGCTAATTGTTTTTAGAAAAAATGGAAGTTAGCCAATTTTTTTTGGGAAAAATCATAGAAAAGTAGCTTATTGACTAAAACTAGCCCCTAAAATCATCTACAATGACATAAAATTTCCAATTTCAACATCCATTAATTATATATAAATTAAAATTTCATATTTCAATATAAATATGTATTGTTAGTATATATAATTTAAAATTTTTATAAACTAACAAACTTTAAAAATTATAAAAAACTTGATAATCACTTAAATTTTATTTTTTTTATAAATTATGTTATATATAACTTAAAATGTCAACTTGGATGTTGTTTCTATATTGATATATATCACTTAAAATTTCCAATTTCAATATACATTATATGGATTGATAGTGTTGCTATAAATGACTTTTTTTTTTTTATATAAATGAACTATCTTAAAAATTTATAACTTGATAATACTTAATATTTTAATTTTCATAAACCAATTCATTTAAAAAATTCTAGTCTATAATATTTAAAATTTTGATTTTTATAAATAAATTTACTTTAAAAATTATAAAAAATATTAATAATGATTTAAATTTTATCTTTTTATAAACAAAATAACTTAAAAAAAAATTGTGATATATAATTGAAAATTTTAATTTTATGAAAAAATTAAAAAATTATAAATAAATTTGATAATCACTTAAAAAGTGACTTTAAAATTAAAAATTATTGATATATAACTTAAAACTTTGACTTTTTGTTTCATAGGTGTAGGACAGTCTATGAGAAGTGTACTATTAAAAATTCAATCATGTTAAAAGTTGGAGAGATGTTGTTGACGACTTAGATACATCTGAATTGTTTCTAAAGCCACAAACGAACTAACAAACAAAAAAACTTAAAATTTTGACTTTTATAAACAAATGGACCTTTATTTTTTATAAACAAATTGAGTAAAAAAAATTTAACTAGTAATTTCATTTTTATAATAAAAAGAATAAAATTATAAACAAACTTGATAATAGTTACTCAAAATGTTAATTTTTACAAACAAACTCGATAATCACTTAAAAATTTGTTGTTATATATGACTTAGAATTTTATCTTTTATAAACCAACTTCATAATGACTTGAGATTTTAATTTTTATAAACAAATTGAATTAAAAAAGTGTTGTGATATACATCACTTAGAATTATAATTTTTATAAACAAATTTTTATAAACAAACTAACATTAAAAAAAATATAAACAAATTTGATAATAACTTAGAATTATAATTTTTATAAATAAACTAACATAAAAAAAATATAAACAAATTTGATAATAACTTAATATTTTGTTTTTATAACTAAACTAATTTTAAAAATAAAATAAAATAAATTGACATGACTTAAAAATTTAATTAAAAATTTATAAACAAATTTGATAATTAAAAAAAATACAAACAAATTTGATAATAACTTAGAATTATAATTTTTATAAATAAATTAACATAAAAAAAATATAAACAAATTTGATAATAACTTAATATTTTGTTTTTATAACTAAACTAATTTTAAAAATAAAATAAAATAAATTGACATGACTTAAAAATTTATTTAAAAATTTATAAACAAATTTGATAATGACTTAAATAATTTGAAGTGAATTAAAAAATTAATTAATATAACTTAAAAAGTTTAATTAAACAAATTTGATTGTAATTTAAAATTTTAATTTAATTTAACAAATTTGATATTGAATTAAAGTTTTAATTTTAATAAAAGTCACGATAATAATTTAAAAATTATATTTTGGTAAACAAACTTAATAATCGAATAAACAAACTTGATAATGACTTAAAAAATTAATTTTTATAAGAAAACTTTCATAAGGATATATATGACTTAAAAAATTTATTTTGATAAAAGTTTTTGACAATGAAATAAACAAATTTGAGATTAAAAATTTAATTAAATAAATTTAATCATGATTTAAAAATTAAAAAAAATTAAAAATAAAAAAATATTTATAAAAAGGCGCTCAACATTGGGTTGGTCAATCTTGGTTTTTTTTTCATGGCATCGAGATTTGGTGGGGGTCTGCCTTCTCCCCCTCCTTTAGATATTGCAACCTTTTTCTCCCTAGTCTCTTCTATAAACAAAAATGTCAAGCCGCCCCCTCTAAGATTTGTGAAAAAACTGAATGAAATTCTTGAAGTCTCAGTACACCCCACAAATTCATGCAATATTGCACTTCGGCTAGCTAAGAATGGACTTATTGGTTAATTCACTGTGATCTAGCCCTCCCCACGAGCCATGACCCTTTGGGTCGACAAAAATTGGAAGCCCCTCATCAACGCATGTTTCTACATCTTTTTGTGGAAGAGGGTTTTTTTCTTTCTCGTTCACAGAAAATTCAGACAAATATATCATATTCCATAGTAGACCTTACTTCATGGGTTTTCGAAGGATGTACCCCAATCGATGGACACCAGAATTATGCATGGAAAATTATATTCCTTCGACGGTGCTAGTTTGGGTTCATTCTCTTTATTTTCCTTTACATTGATGGAATGATGCAAAGTTTGCAGTATTGGAAATACCCTAGGTGCTGAACAATGAGATGGAATGCAGGTGTGCACTTACATTTTTGTGGAAGTTGATCTTGAGAAAGGAATTCCATAGACCATTCAACTCTCTTTGGATAATTGGACCTGCGTGTAGCAAGTGGATTCTTATCAAATCCCCTTCAAATGTAAGGCATGTCATGAGTATGATCACTTCACCAAAAACTTCCCCAAGGAAAAATTGAATCCAGTCCCTATGGAATAAACTGAGCAATGGTATCTCCCCAAGAAGAAAAGTCTAGCTCGTAAGAAAAGAAGGTTGTATCACGTCCCCCCAAGCTTAGATACCTCCTTCTCCTCATGTGGAAGAAGCTATCAGTGTCTTCTCAACTTATAGACATAGGACATGCATTCCTATCATCTTTGAGGAAGACCATAATGAAGGATTTGGGGAATATTCAGAAAAAGAAACTACTCAAAATATTCCCACTAAAAAGGTGAGAAAAAGGACAAATAAACATAAAAGAGAGTACGAAGTAGATGAATAAAATTATCTAGGAACATAGGCTACATTGGATAGTTCATTAAATAAAGAACCAGAGGTCGCAAGAGGATAGGGTGGATCCATCCCGCCAAAAGGGGAGGTCCCCAAACCGTTTGGTAAATGATGAAAATCGTCTTCTAGAATTGTCGAGGCTTGGGGAGCAATGGAAAGAGGGAAACTATGAAGAGACTAATCAAATATGAAAGGACTCAAGTGCTTCGACTGATCTAGGAGACAAAACTAAAGGACATCATTGTCCTTCAATGAAGCACCTTCTTTTGGAATAAGAATCAAGGGGTAGTTTTGAGTTCCTGGGGAGCTTCTGGTGGTATCTGCACTTTATGGAACCCCAATTTCTTCCAACTAGTGGAAAGCCATGCTTCTCAACAATGGATATTATTCAAGCTTATTCATCTACCCTAAGATAACTTTGTTCATTTATTTAATGTTTATATTTCTAATAACTATCATGAAAAATTGGATTGCTTGAATTCCCTAATTGGGATTCAAGACTTGAACTATGGAGAAAATAGTATAATAGTGGGGGATTTCAACACTACACTTCATCATAAATAAAAAAGAGGTGGCTCTATAACAAGGGATCCATGTAGGGAAAGGATGGAAGATCTTATTTCCTCCTTGGATTTGATTGATATTCAACCATTTAAGGGAAGATTCACTTGGTCAAATATAAGGGTTAGCTCTAGACATATTATAGCTAGATTGGATAGATTCTTGGTCTATAGATCCTTTTTGAAATATTCCTTCACCATGTCCTCTGTTATTTTTAATTGGGTGGGATATAATCATCACTCCATTTCTCTTCTCTTTTCTGAGTATGAGGATTTAGGACCTATCCCCTTCTACTTTAACCCCCTTTGAATGAGTGACATGTCCCTTTTTTATGTAGTGTTTAGTACCTAGAGCCATTGGGTCTCAAGCTCTGTATTGTTTATTTGAGAGAAGAATATTCATTCCACAAAGAGGGCTCTTAGGAATTTAGCTAGACTCAAATTCAAATCCCCTAAGAGAGATCTCCAATATTGTCAAAAGTAGGTGAAAGAATTCAAATAAAAACTAGAGGAAGACCATGTCTCTATAGATTTTCTTCAAGAAGAGCAGACGATCTTACAAAATCTACAATCAACACCAAAAAAGGAGGAATGTATGTGGCATATCAAATCCTACATCCTTTGGTTACAGGCCAAAGACATGAATACATTCTTCTTCCATCACCAAATAAAGGCGAGAGTCTAGAAAAATAAGGTAGTAGAGACAAAGACAACAAAGGGGAAGCTCATCTCCTCATTTGAAGAAATTAAAAAAGTGGACTTCAAGCATTTTGTGGAATTATATTATGAGACAGGGTAGGTAGGGATGGGTATCCAAGATCAAATTTTATCTCGCATTACTCCTCTGATAGGTCCTAAAGAGAAGTTTGAATTAATCTGACCTATATCAGAGGAAATTTTTTTTTAGGTAATCCATCAGTTTGAGAAGGATAAGGTTCTTAGACCAGATGGATTCACTTGAAAATTTTGTTAAAGATGTTGATCCGCAATAAAATTTTATTTATATGAATAAATATGTCCAAAAATCGGCAAGAATTGGAGGTGCAAGCAACTCTTCCTTCCTTGCATTAATTCTAAAAGAGATGAATGCATCCTCCTTCTCAAGGTTCAGACCAATTTATCTTTGTAATGTCTCGTATGAAACTACTGAAAAAATAATAGCTAACAGACATTGCATAATATGATATCATCAAATTGGAGGGGATTTGTGGAGAAGAGACAAATCTTGAACAATATCATATTGGTACAAGAAGCAATACATTCCAGTAAGGCTAGGGGAGAGAAACTAATGATTATTAAGATAAACATGGAAAATGAATTTTATAGAGTTCACCACATATTTCTTTTCGAAGTTCTTCGTAAGTTTGAATTTGGACCAGTTTTCATCAAATGGATAACCACATCTATTATTAGCCCATGGATTTCACTTCTAGTAAAGGATTTCCCCGTGACCTTTTTCAAAACATCCAGAGGCCTATGCCAAGTATTTTCCTCTCTCTCCTTTACTATATGTTCTGATGGAAGAGGTCCTTAGTAGAAGAATGGAGCATGACCATAAGATTGGGAACATTCCAGGATTCATAATTTTAAAAAGAGTAAAGAAGATCAATCACTCCCAATTTGTAGGTGATACTTTTCTCTTGAGAGGAGATATAATTGTCATTGTTGCATGATTTAGAGAAGTACTTAACTAGTTTATAAAAGATTAAAGGGGGATAATAAATAGTGGAAAAATCCATCTCTATGCATGGAACGTTAGTGCTAGAGATCTCTCGACAATTGCTAGGACCCTTTCAGTTTATGTTTGTGTCAAATTGGCAGTCCTTTAAATATCTAGGAATACATATATGTCTCTAATCTCTTCCTTTGGAAGAGCGGAATCTCATCATCTCTAAAATCAAAGATAAATTGAAGAAATGGGGGGGCACAATGGATTAACCCAATTGGTCACCCTGTTTTTCTCAATTCATTCCTCTCAACCTTACCAATATTTCAATTCTCCTCCTTATTGGCTCCAACGGGCATTAAAAACTCCTTGTATCAATAGTTAAGAAATTTTCTTTGATAAGGAGGGATGAACAATTATAAGAGTTTACACCTGATCAACTAGAAAATTGTGTGTCTCCCAAAGGAACATTGGGGCCTAGGTGTAAAGGATACAATGATTATGAACAACACCCTTGGAGATACACTATTGTGGAGGATTATTATGAGCATAAATGAGTGGTGGAAAAAAGTTCTCCTTTTAAATATTTTTGAAGAGATCGACTCTATAGCCTTGAAAAAGCCCCATCAACCCAAAAATGGTTCTTATATTTGGAAATTAATTTAGGTATCCTTTCCTCTTCTTCAAAGTATCATGGCATGAATTCCTAAGATGGAAGAAACATTGAATTATGGAAATGTAGTATCATGGGGAAAACCTCGCTGATTTAATATATCTCCCTCCTCCCCCTTATGGATTGGTTGAAGGCCCAACAAAAGTACTCCCTCTTTGATATCTCTTCATGGTGAAGAAATTATAGCCCATGGTTAGGATGGGATACGGGTGATGTACCTATTCATTTGAAGGATATTTCTCATGTCTGATTGCTTAAGCTTCAAGGAGCAAACCCTTGTTATGTGGAATAATCTGACAAAAGAGGATGGGGAGACAAGGGTTATTCTTTGCTTCAAGGTTATGAATATCTTCTTCGTAAACTAATGCTACCACCCAAATAAAAATATTCGACCAATATATTGCATTTAGATGGAATTATGAAAATAAACATATTATGATGTATCATCAATTCCCATGGGAAAATCCTCATAGGGGAGAACATGTGCAAGAGTTGATTTCTTGGTCCTACTAGGTGCATTCTATGTTGGTTTGATTGTGAAACATTTTCTCATATTTTATTATAATGTGAATTCTCTATGGTTTTGTGGCAAGAAAGAATACAAGAACTTAGTCAGAGAGTTAGTTGACTGGTTTCTGTAAGGCACCTTCTGGGAAGATGGAAATATCATTATCAAGATGCACTAAAAAATCATAGTCAAGAACCAAATTTATAACCTTGTTGATCAACTCAAGGGTGTCATGTTTTTCAATAGGATTGATTTGAAGTTAGGCTACCACCAGGTACCCTTTAAGAAAATTTGATTTATTGAAGACTACCTTCAAGTCTAAATAAGGCCTTTTCAAGTGGTTGATCATTCCTTTTGGATTGATTAATTCTCAAACAATGTTCATAAATATGATGGATGACATATTGTGGCTGTTCACAAATTATTTTATGGTCGTATATTTGGATGATATCCTCATCTTCAAAAAAAAATGGGCAGAGAAATTCGTAGCACATTCAACAACTCTTGAAGACCCTATGGAAGAACACTATATCTATCAATATAGAGATATTCTCATTTAGCACACAAAAAAATCAACATCTATGACTCGTAATGGATGAACATGGTGTGCACGTGGATCCAACCAATATCCATTTAATTCACAATTGGCCAACCCCAATGAATATAATAGAGATTTGTAGTTTGTTGGGCCTCATTATGATCTATCACAAGTTTATGTTGAGGTTTTCTCTTATTCCTTGGGCTCTAATATAAATTCCCAAGGGAGATACCAAAGGAAATTTCATTTGGGTCGAGCCACAATAGAAAGGATTCAAAGATCTGCAACATTGCCTTTTTTTGTACCAAAACTCACTCTAGAAAACCTACAACAACCCTTGGATATTGATATAGATTATTATAACTATGTTTTTGTTTCATTACTCACTCAAAATGGACATTTGATGGCCTATCACGATGAGAGACTCTTTGATGCATTTCGTAGGTACCCCACCTATGAGAAGGAAATGTACTCCATTATGATGGCTAGTTGTAAATAGAATAACTACATCCCGGGGAAGGAGACAGTTATCCACACTAATCACAAGAACATGTAGTTCATTTAAACACATACAAATCTATACGATAACCACCATAAAAATTGATACATGTATCTACAACAATTCAACTTGAACATCACATACAAGAATGGAAACACAAATTGAATTGCAAACTACCTCAGCTAATATTTTGTTATGGCACTCAATATTTTTCTAGACTCTTCTGGATGAAATACTCCAAGAGGTCCCAATAGTGTGACATCGACCCTGGATTCATTGTTACCTATTAGACACTAGGAACAAGTAAACTAGTCTTGAAATTTAATCTCTAGGATGAATGCTTATGCCATCTAGGCCATCTTTGTGTTCCTTCAAGAAAGCGTAAGAAGTTTATTTAGGAGGCAGATTAGCATGGAACTTTGTCATGGAAAATATAATGGAAGTACCGTAAAAGTACTTCTACTAGCCAAATCTTAGACAAGATGCCAACAAGTAGATTAAATCATGCACTACATGTGTTTTCTACAAGCCTTCCATCAAAAGAGTAGCTTGTACACACATTTGGCTACTCCAAATAAACCATAGGAGTCTGACTCCATGGATTGTCCAACATACCTTCAACCAAGAATGGAAATGACTATGTATTTGTGGTTGTTGATTGTTTCTTTAAGATGGTCATGTTTACACCCTATAAGAAGAGTATCACAACATATGACATTGCTAATATCTTATTTGAGTGTGTTTGGGTTCATTCTAGGATTGAACTAACCATTATTTTAGATAGGGATAGTAGGATTGTAAGTATTTTCTATTCCATCATATGGTTAATGATGGAGACCAAGATAACCCAATCAATTTCCTTCCACCCCAAAACTGATGGATAGAATGAGGTGATTCAATGGATGGTTTTCATATATTGAGATTATACAAATATATACATCCAAAACCATGGGATGAGATCCTTCATTATATTCACCATAGCCACAATGGAGCCCTTCATAACTCTATTGGCCATATCCCTCTTAATACTTGCTCAAGATTCTAACCATTGATATTAATTGATGTAGTTCTACCCATTTCTTCTACAAAAAAATAACCCTCCCATGCCTTGACCGAGGATAATTAAGTAGCTAAATTTGTTGAATAGATATAGCACATCCAACAGGAAGTTATGAATTTTTTCAAAAAACCAATGCTAAGTACAAGTAGTGTCGCTATCACCATAAGGTTCCACACAAGTGTTAGGTGGGGGATAAGTTATGGTTTCATTTGTAGAAATAGAACCTCACAAGACCCCATTATAAGCTTCACCCACTCTAATATGGGCATTACACAATCACCAAGGTAATGGATGAATATGTTTTTGAATTAAATACTACCCCTTTCATTGGCTTGCACCTTGTATTTGATGTGGAGTTACTTCAACCATATTTTCTACCTCTCTTTGACACCTTAGAGGTGTCCAAGTACTAGGCCCCTATGAAAATAAATATTGACTATAATGAGCAAGTGAAAAATGACTAAATCATGGATACTAAGATGAAGGGAACCCACTAGAAGAAGATCCAAATTTTTCAGGTCATTGAAGTAGGGCAACTTCTTCATTAGGAAAAGTGGCCCACTATGAATTAGATTCAACAAAAATTTTCCCCTCTGATGGAGGAAATCAACACAATAGGGATCATTGCTTACTAAGAGTGAATAGTTTATATAGGTGAATAATGGTGGCCACCCACTCAATTATTTGAAATTATTCTATATCTTGAAAGTTTTACTACAACATTTTAAATCCTAAACTTTCAATGCATTTTTTATAATTGATGTAGACCACAAAATTTGTAATTAGGTGACCTACCATTGTGTTCAACCAATAGAAAATTTCAAATTTCAAATTCTATAAAATAAAAATTATTTTTTATTTTAAAAAAATAATTAAAATTAATAAAAAATAAAATAATTTTTTTTAAATGTGTATGCAAATCATAAGAAACTAATTGAAACTCAAAAAGAGTTGTCTCTTAAACAATTACAATATACACTTCATATAAACAGACACAGTAACAATGTGAAAACCTTAATGTACGAAGGTGTATTGTTTTGATCCCTTGATATTTGATATATGATATGAGATGTGAATAAACAATGTCTAACCTAAAGACCGATAAAGGATAAATAATTAATTTTATATGTTATGTGATACACAAATAAAATTTTCCATAAAACATATACAAGATAGAAATGCGTTTAACCATTTTATTCTTAGTTTCTCTCTCTATATATAATTAATGTAAAACATAAAAAATCAAAATGCTAAAATATGAAAATATGAATATTGTGTTTGGTGAAAAAAAATGGTTTATCTGTGTTACAATTTATAAAAATTAATAGAATTTTAGAAAAAATATGTGTTACAATTTATCGAGTATAAAAATTAATAAAATTTTATAAAAAATATAAATGACAAGCTATTTTTAAAATATAATTTGTATTTTTTTATTTTTGTTTATTATTTTTTAGAATTAAATAACAAAATAATAGTATGGAAAAATTCTATAAAATAAAAATTAATAAATAAATTAAATTAAAATACAATAAACAATGGTAGGAAAGAAAGTTAGAAAAGATAAATGGGCAAAACTTCAAATTATGAAAATATAAAAATCCTTTGTACACAAATTGCATCTATAGCCATACAATATGGAATTATAGGAATCACTATCCCAATCCAATGAAATGTTTTCAATGACCATATAATATTGGATGGAATTCGTAAATAAAAAGCATTTCAATTCAATATAATGTTTGCAAGTATTTTGATGGAATGCAAAGATTTGGATGGAATTTGTAAATAAAAAGCATTTGAATTCAGCACAATGTTTGCAGTGACCATATGATTTTAAGAAAAAGAAAAAACATAATGACCTATCAAGGAAAAAGTATAGACTTTCTAACACATGCCTCAACTAGAAGAAGGTATCCGAGGGTAAAGAAAAAATACTATGGTCTCCCCATCCGAAACCAAAAATTCATACACGAAACTAATTAACATGAAACATTTAACAACAAAGCTCATAAGAAATCATTTATCTCACTTTTTAGTCCACGTGGCTTTGACCAAGCATTGGTTTTTGAAGAGCCTTCTCATAGATGATGTTTGGGAAAGTCCTCTTTCATGAAAATACATATTAAAATGGATTCTAAATCAAACAACACCAAATTAAGTCATAGTTACCTGCACTCTTCTTCTATTCTTTCTTTTTATGCAAGATTGTATTTGAAAATATTTGGAAATAGTAATTTTTACTATAAAACTAAAAAATAGTTTTCAAAACTTAAAACTAGACTCTAAATAACCTTAAGTCTGAAAAAGACTACGCACATTAGAAATGCTAATAATGGAGCACACAAGACAAGTACTTGGCATACAAGGATTTAATATGTATTCAATACATGTATTCATCTCATGATATCAATTTATAGTAAATGTATTTTACGACCTCTAGATCTAGATCTCATTGACAACTAATTAGTGGATAATAACAACACCTCGTCAATGGATAAGGATGACAACTTAAAAAAAGGTAGTCTTAGACTTTGTCATTGTTTAGTGACTCACAGTTTAACATTCTTCCCTTCAATCACAAGTATGAATAATTATACCAGTAAGGAAACAATCGCTAGTGCATACACTGGTATCATTTCAATCTTTGATTTAAAACTTTTGAATTGAGATTTGATGAATATATTCCTAAAAAACCACTAATATGGATGTTAAATGGTTCATTTTAAATGAAATTTAAAGAGAGTAGAATTTTTGGAATTGAACAATGTCCATGTTTGAACATTCCCTAATTACTTGATCATTTCCAAGTAATTTGGCTATAAGAAACTAGTGTCTTTTGCTAATTGCT
This sequence comes from Picea mariana, assembly GCA_032191745.1. NCBI lineage: Eukaryota > Viridiplantae > Streptophyta > Pinopsida > Pinales > Pinaceae > Picea > Picea mariana. The sequence goes on from JASDQU010108883.1 coordinate 76,380, forward strand.
TAAAAAATGCGATCGCCATTCTACTCTTGGTGAAAAAATATGATCGCCAAATTTCTCTTTGAATTTACACACATTTAGGTATCAAATAACATCCCAATGAATAATTTAAGAGCAATTGGTGTTGGCCCTCGACCAAGTTTTGGAGAACCTTGGTCGTGTTTGAGAATTTTTGGGACTTCGACACGCGGGTTGAAGATGGAGCATCCAGGCGAAGCAGAGATCACGGGATATCACCCCCTTTTTGCGGGCTTTTTGGGTTCAGGGCTTATGTAACCGGTATGGGATGTCAACCCATGGGTTTACCGATGCTTAGGCTCCATTTGTAAATGTGTAAATAAGTAGCTAGCTAGATCTTGTTGAATACTGCATTGTTCTATAATTAGGGTTTTTATCTGCGATGTGAATAAGGGTCAAAGAATAATGAATGTTATTGGCTAAGTTCTTTGTTAAAGTATTGTAATCACATATTTGTGTCCCAACTAGGTTGTAGACACTTGATTCCTACACCCCCCCCTACCTCTACCTCAAGTGAGACTTCATCTTCTTCGCAGGTGTTTCCGAAAGGGCCAGTAGTTAGGGTTTTGTTGGTGCGTTGTTGAAGCATTGAACCCCAGGTATGCCCCTATGCAAAAAAATGGTTCTTTTGTCGGGATATGAAACTATGATTGTTGGGAACTGAAGAAAAGAGAAATCTATGTGCGTAGATATGTTGTTGTAGTGCTCAGTACTCTAGTTGACTTGTAAAGGTCTGTGCTAAGAAGAGAAGTCTGATCTAAAGAAAAGAGGTAAGATCTTAAACTTTGTGCTCTGATAAATGTAAGATAAGTTGAAATTTTTGTCTCGAAAGAATGGATCTAGGTATGTTTGATAGATTGCGTCCTAATTTGAAAACTAGGGCACAACTAGAAGAAAGAAGATGTGATATGAATAGACCTGATAGAAATAGTGAAAGATATGTTATTCATATGCATAGAAAGAATTTTTGGACTAACAAGTGGATACAAGATCCTAGAAAGATTTTTTTACAGGTCCATCACTGTGATCCTAGAGTGCATACAGGAAAGGTTGGGGATCGTTTAAGAGAAATAGAGGATTGACTCTTTGTTATAGTTGCAGAAGACCATGACATCTTGCTAAGGAATGATCTGGTAGAGGTCCTGTTTTCCTTTGTTGTAAAGCTACTGAACATGAAGTTTTAGATTTCCCTAGAATGATTGGTAAAGTTTAGAAGATGAACATGAAACAAGAAAACCATGAGGAAGGTCAAGAGAATAAGAATATACCAGAGAACCAGAAAGAATCAGAGGCTATATTATTGCAGATGAAAGAAACATTGAATGATCAGAGGCATCAATTTACCATAGATATTAAAAGAGAAGAAGTGCATAGAAACAATAATAGGAGACTTCGACATAGACTGTGTATTGGATGCAGAAACACAGGTGAACATTATGCCAAAAAGTACTTGGAAAATTTTGGGAAAGCCTGCTATGATTCCTTCATTGGGATGAATAGAATTTTTTAAAGGAAATATGATAACCCCATGTGGAAGACTTACTCATGTACCTATGAGTGCTCATGGAACATCGACAAAAGAAGAATTCAAGGTCATTAAGTTTGTTGAGAACAACACTCCTTTTTCACTTTTGTTAGGAAGGACTTGGATTGAGAGAGATCATATCTGAAGGAAAGAAGAAGAGGAAGCTATAGAATAGTAAAAGAAAGAACTAGGGAATTTCATGGTTAGTATAATAGCGTGCTTAATAGAATAGTATGAGGACAAGTCGAAGAAACTAAGGTTCAGAGACCTGGATGTCGAAGTTGAAAGAACATGAGAAGGCTTAAAGCACTTATCCATGTAGAAGAGAAGGGCACCTACTCCAGAAACAGTAAGATAAGAAGTATTATCCTCAAACCCTGTGAAGGACCCCCAACAGTGTGAAGTTACTATGCTAAGAAAAGATAAGAACAAGAATGGAAAGAGGAATCTAGAGATGCAGATCACAGGAAAGAAAGAAAGAAAGATCAATAAGAAGAAAGCAAAGCTATAATAATTACAGGAGGCTCTAAAGAGGACTTCACAGAAGGAAGGCTTGAAGAACTTGAACCTCACTGGAATAGCAGAACAACGCAAACTGGCACTTTGCCATGGTGAAGTAATATGACCATTGGAGGCGTATTGACTGTTAGAACGAAGATCTAGAATGGATAGAAACACATTTATTGCCAAAAAGCTCTTCGTTGGAGCGTTGGAGTCGTGCCATAATGGATGGAACTGTATTGATTGAGGCATTCCTACGCGTTGGAGGATTTCATTATGACATTATCTATTTAACCCGTCGAATCTCTTATCGGGGGCACTTTTGCAAATTGTGATTATCTGAGCCCACAGACAACTAATTTATTTTGCACAGTGCTTATTGGGACCTCACCACTCGTTCTACTTACCTTGAGCATTTGTCCACCTATCTGAGACATTTGATCACGAGTGTGCATGTCGGGCGAACTTAGCG
>JASDQU010108883.1:95160-108550 GCA_032191745.1 Picea mariana
TTCAACTGCATAGGGGCATCACCTAGATCCCATATTGATCATTAGCTACAAGTTTTGTACCAAGAGGAGATATCAAATAGGGATTAATTTTGTTGGGACTTCAACCAATCCATAAGGGAGATCAGGGAGGGATATTGAATCAGAGGGACTTTCCCCATGATACTATCTTGCCATAAGTCAATGTTTATGCCTTCCTAGGAATCCATTTTATGAGACTTTTAAGAAGAGGTAAGGACACCTAACGGAATTTCCAAATCTGAGAACCATTTTGAGTCGATGGGGATTTGTCAAGGATATAGAGCCTATGTGTTCAAAAATATTGAAAAGGAGAAAATTTTTCCACCACTCATTTATGCTTGTAATAATCCTCCACAATAGGTTATCTCCAAGGGCATTGTTCATCATCATTGTATCCTTTACACCTAGGGTCCTCATAGGGTGGAAACTCTTATGATTTGTCATACCTCCTTATCAAAGAAACTTCATTAACTATTGATACAAGGCGTTTTTAATTCTCGTTGGCACCAATAAGGAGGATCATTTCAATATTGGTAAGGTTGATATGACCCACTGGAGAATGTTCAACAACACATGTATTCCAAGAGAGGAAAAACACCTTCAGAAACCACTCACACAACCGGATAAAAGGTCAACACACTGATGTTTTGATGTGGTAAACCCCTACAAGGAAACGTCCATGACCCCAACCAACGCGACCACTTGGAGTAGTTTATTAATGCAAAAACAAATATTACAGGGAGATTTTACAAGAGATTTTCTCACAATCGATCATCTACAAATGACCCTCCATGCTCTTTAAATGGAGATCATGGACCAATCGGGTGTTAAGCCACAAATCAATGTAGTTGTTAATATTAATGAGAATATGAACCGTCGGATCACTCTATGTCGAGAAAATATCATGACCATCGGATTACCTAAATACAAATGCATATTAATGCATACTAAAGAAACACACTTTTACCTAACGACACATTAGACCAAGTATATATTAACTAACTCCTAAGTGTATAAATATCCTAACACCCCCCTTTAAGAACAACTTGGGATATGATTGAAGGATTTACAAAATTAACACAATAGGAGAAGGAAGGAGGAATTGGATCCTATCCGCCCTTAACTAAAACTTCCTTAACTCCTAACATAGATCGAATTTTGGAAAACTTCGATTTTGTAAGAGACTTTGTGAAAATGTTTGTAACTTGATCTTCTGTAGGGAAAAAGAGCACTTCAATAACTCGATTATGAATGAGATTTCTGATGACGTGCATGTGTATATAGATGTGTGTGTTGCATTGATGCTGAAATGGGTCTTTGGTGAGTTGGATTCCACTATGATTGTCGCACCAAATACAAGTAAGATATTGTTTCTTGAATCTAAACTATGAAAGGATCTGTCAAAGCCAAAAGGATTCCTGACTTTCATTTACCGTGGTTCGATACTCTGCGTCTACTAAAGAAAGTGAAATAACGTGTTATTTCTTATAGGCCCAAGTGATAGGTGTTGAACCAAGGCTGAAAACACAACCTGGAGTAGAATTTTGATAATCAGGGTCGTCGACGCAATCTAAATCAGTGAAACCAACCAATAAAGGAGTCCCCCTTATACTGTAATGTATCCTGAATTGAAATGTACCACATACATACTGAAGTATCATTTTAGTTTATTTCCAATGGATTTCATGGCGTGTTTGCATATACCGAGAACCAATACCAACAACAAATGAAATATCAGGTCGGATATGAGTCAAGTATAAGAGGCTATTATTAATTTTATTGTTGTTATTAGGTTATCAATGCATTTTCAAGTCAACAACAGGGAGAGGATCACTGAAAGAAACACAATCACAAGGTACACAACATGTTATCCTGGGAAACCCTCATGGGGGATAAAACCCAACAAAAACTTCCTCAATAATAGATTGTCAATACAATACCAATACTAAGACCAAACCACCAAGAATAACCTAGGACTGAGCATGCACCTCTCTCTTCTTCTTCTTGCAACTGCAACTATCTTCAAAATATGCACACTAGAAGTGTGAGTGAGTGAGTGAACAAATGAGGCACCATCCACACTTATAAATACTACTCATGAGGTATTAGGGTTATGTCTCTTCACTTAGTAGGGCCAAATTCTTCCAAGAGTGGTTAAAACCACTTTACAAACCCTAGGGACCGACTTTAGAACTACCACCATATAAATATGGTATGACTAATACAAGACCATATTTATCCAAGACTCGACATTATCAGTCCACAAAAGTCATACCATATTTATATTGGAGATTTACAACTACCCTCTGCACCATATCACGAATGTAGTGATACAAGATCTCCATGTGCTTTGACTTATCATGGAACACTAGTTTCTTCGTCACATTTATGCAACTCTGATTATCACATAGAATCACGATGGCTTCCATCTCCAGATCGAGTAGACCTGTCAACAAATTTCAAAGACATATGGCTTCACAACTGGTGGAACATGTTGTAATGTATTTTGCTTCTGCCATGCTGAGAGAAATAATGGATTGCTTCCTGCTTTTCCATGAATTCATAGCTGACCCCATACTGAAACAACATCCTGAAGTTCTCTTTCTATCATAAGAACTTCCAACCCAATATGAATCAATATAACCATACAGTCTGAAGTCATGATATCTAGTATAACATAGTCCATAATCCAACATACCCTTAAGGTATCTGATCACATGATTTGTAGCTACAAGGTGAATATGTCTGGGCTCTACCATATAATAACTCAAGGTGTTCATAGTAAAGATTATATTTGTCCTGGTATTCATTAGATACATCAACGAACCAATAATATGTCTATATAGAGTAGCATCAACCAATTCTGACGAAGTATCAACCATGAGCTTCAACTTTTTTTCCATGGGCGTGTTCATGGATTTACATTCCAATAGGTCAAATCTCTTCAGTATTTCAACTACACACTTCCCTTGGTTAAGGAAGATATTCTTTGGGCTCTGCCAAACTTCAATACCTAATAAATATTGCATTAGGCCTAGGTATTTCATCTCAAACTCTGTAGTGAGCTTCTTCTTACAATCTATGATGATATTTTCTTCTCCTGTTAAGAATAAGTCATTCACATACAATAGCGATATAACTGGCTAATCATTCATAAACTTGAAGTAAAGGTTAGAATCAACTTTACTCTTGGTAAATCCCAATCTCGTTAGGAAACTATCAATTCCTCCATACCAAGCTCTAGGATATTGCTTCAACCCGTACAAATCTTTCTTCAACCTGTAGACATGAGTCTTTCTATCTTCAAATTCAAATCATTTTGGTTGTTCTATATACACTTCTTCTTCAATAACACCATTTAAGAAGGTTGTTTTCACATCCATCTAGTGTAACTTCCATTTCATTTTTGGCTACAAGAGCTATGATGGTTCTAATAGAAGTGTATATGGATACAAGAGAAAATGTCTCTTCATAATCAATACCTTCCTTTTGAGAAAAACCATGAGACACAAGTCTTTCTTTATGTTTCTCAATACTTCTGTTTGCGGCATGTTTTATCTTGTATATCTACTTGGAAGATACCACATATTTGTTATTTGGTCTGGGAACTATTTCCCATACATCATTCTTTATAATGGATTGGTATTCTTCTGTCATAAAATCCATCCATTCTTTATTCTGAATGGTTTCTTGAAAGAAAGTAGGTTCCTTTTCTATGAGATCACACATCAAGGTCATATAGCTGGAGAATGTCTTAGGTTTCTTACTTTGTCTCACGATTCCTTCTGGGGCACCATACCCCCCATACTTCTCTCCATATTTAATAAGTTCACTCACCCAAGATGGATTTCTCTTGTGAGATATCGTCATCTTGGGAGGTTATTGATATTCTACCATATCATGATCTTCTGGAATCTCATCATCGGGAGTAACTGTAACTTCCTTCACTAGTTCTACAACTCTGGGAGCTACAAGTTCTTCTTCATATACTTCTTCAAGCTATCATTTCCTTGATATTTTGAGTGTGTCATCTTCATCAAAGGTTACATCTCTATTGATATCAATATGATGGTAACCTGGTATGTAAATTATGAAGACCTTAGAGACCTCACAATATCTAACAAATATTCCCTTTTTTGTTGAAGGATCCAACTTAGTCCTTTCTTTCGAAATGTGTACAAACACTCAAAAACCAAATATTTTTAAATGGCTTACTTATGGATTCTTTAGGGTGAATATTTCTTCAGGGGTTTTGAATCCAAGTGCATTATGGGATAATTTTTTTTGGACATAAACTGTTGTTCTTGCTACTTCAACCCATAAGTGAATTGGAAGATCTTGATCGTGAATCATAGTCTTCATTTCTTCCATAATTATTCTATTCTTTCTTTCTGCTACACAATTTTGTTGAGGATTATAGAGAGTTGTGAGCTCCCTCTTAATCCCGACACCTCTACAAAAACTCACAAATTCATTTTAAGGTGTAATCTCCTCAATTATCTAACTCGAGTATCTTGATTTTTCTTTCATAGAGGTTTTATACCAAGTCTTTGAATTCCTTGAACTTTCCGAGTACTTCATCTTTTTATTTCAAGAAATAAACCCAAGTATTAGGAGAGTAATAATCAATAAATGATACATAGTACACATACATGCTTAGAGAGTTTGATGGCATTGGAACACATACATCTAAGTGGATGAGCTCCAAGACTCCTTATGCTTTAATGTTTCTCTTTGGGAAATGATTATTTATGTTCTTTCCATGTGAACATCCCTTGCATACACCTTCATCATCAACCTTAAATTATGGTAAAACTGTAACTACCTTGATTACATATGGTAAGGATTTGTAGTTGATGTGAGCTAGTCTTCTATGCCAAATTTCACAAGGAATCTCAGTGGAGTGAGTCAAGGCTATATCTAAGTGACCTTTTAACTTGTACAAACCACCTTCTTCAGTTCCAATAAAAATTGCATATTCTATGGTCTTTCCTTTAGGCCACATAAGAACTTGACCATCTATGAATGAAACCTTGAAACCTTTCTTATCTAGAGATGAGATAGAAACTAAGTTCTCTGTAAAACCTGGTACATAAAGTACATCCTTCATTCTCATTGGAGTTCCTAAATCCAATTTGTAGGTGGATTCTCCCATTCCTTTGATAGGGTACTGATAATCATCTCCAAGTGAAACTTTCTGGGAGAAGTCTTTTTCTGTAAGACTAGAGAGAATGTCTCTTTGACCTATCATCTACTGATAGGCACCACTATATATGATCCAAGTATCCTCTCTAGGTGTCATAGATCCTAAGAGAGTTGAAAACAAGACATAGTCTTCAATCTCTTCTTTAGTAACTTTCTTGGGTGGCTCATCATATTCAACTGCATGGGCATGATGTATTTTGTTATTTCTCTTCTTGTATTATTCCCTTATGGTAGGACAATTCTTATCATTGTGTCCCATCTTATCACAATGATAACATTGATAAGAGGAGAAATACTTTTCTTTTCTTTGACCCTTATGATATTTTTGGAATCTCATTGGAGGGTGAGGTTCTTTATGGAAGTGGGTGAATCTATTTGGAGAGTGGGATTTTTTATGAATGTGGGTCTCCTTTTGTAAATGAGAACTTTTATTTCCTCCTTTAGCATGATTATCTAGAGCTTTATCTTCATCCCTTAATAGTATGACTTCTTAGTTGGCCCCTCTTTCTTCTTCTTGAACACATTCTTCCCATAGACTGTCGAATTGGAGTTTATCTTTTCTTGCATGGATAGTTTGGATGAAGGCATCCCAAGGTCTTCTAAGACCATTAAGAGTTTTAATGAAGAGCTCATATTCATCCAAGTTGTCTCCAATTGCTTCTAATTGTTCTTTGAAATGAGCTACCCTAGAGAAATAGTCTCGAACTATTTCTCCTTTCTGCATCTTTGTATTCTTGAGTTGGGTTCTCAAGTTCATCTTTTGGTTGATGTTCTTTCCTTCATAAATTTTGGTTAGGGCATCAAACATCTATTTTGGAGTATTCTTAGAAGACACTTGAGGGACCAAGTGATCTTAATGGAGTTTGCAATGATCCTTTTGGCTCTAACCATACCCTTCTTATTCTTCGCTTTGGCTACAACTTCTTCAAGTTATGGTACATTTATTTTATGAATTTTGCAAGGTCATTCTCTTCAAGAATGAGTCTAATTTTGTACTTCTAGGAACAAAAGTTTTCCACACCTTCTAACTTGTCAACAAGCTTAGTGCTTGCAGACATCTTGACCTAGATCTGGGAAAATGACCAAAAAATGAAAGTGATCAGAAAATGAATTTGAACATACTAGGATATGCACTAGGCTAAGGCAGTAGGATGGAGTTGCATGTTTTAAAAAAACCCAATTTTTACCCCTTGAAATTTGACCTGCGCAAATCTCGACTGGTACTTCTAGTACTGGCTCTGGTTTTCTGTTTTTCTGGTTTTTGTTACTAGTCAAAACTAGGGTTTTACTTCTATCAAACTTGAGCCAAAAGAGAACAAGCTTGTTGGAATTTTTAACGGGTCTGAAGTTGATCTGAAGGATCACTGATAAGATCACTAGTTGCTTCTCGTTTTGAAAAGACACATCTAGGAAGCAGTAATGTTGGTTCAGGTTCAATGGAATCATCTGGAGGAAGGTGAGAAGGTGGAGGTGGATTTTTATCCTCATTGTCATCATCTGAAGAAGAAACCAGAATAGGAATAGAAGAAGGAAGAAACGCGGAACATGGCTTGTAGGTTGAATAAGGAACAATAGTCAAATTAGGATCGCAGGCCAAAATATTTTCATCAAATTTAACATCTCTTCTAATAATAATTTCATTACAATGTGGTTGAATAATCTTGTAACCTTTGACATCTTCAAAATAACCAAAATATATACACTTCTCACTTTTAGGTTGCAATGATTTCCTTTTCTCATCGGGAATGTGAGCCCATGATATATTGTCAAATACACAGAAGTGACTTATAACACGTTTAATTTTAGTCCATGATTTTTTTGGTGTGATATTTTTAAGATCCTTTTTTGGAGTGTGATTTAATATGTAATTTGCATAATTGATGGATTACACCCAATACTTTAGACTTAATCCCTTAGATTGGATCATACAATTAACCATTTATTTTAATGTGTGATTATTTCTCTCAGCAACACCATTTTGTTGTGGTGTATATGGAACAATGTGTTTCATTTGGATGCCTTGTGTAGTAAAGTAACTTGTAAAATTATTGTTCACATATTCACCTCCATTATATGTTATTAACCTTTGAATTTGATGTCCATATTAATTTTCTACAAGGGAATTGTAGGCCATAAACTTGTCAAAACATCCACTCTTAAATTTTAAGAAGCAAACCCAAGTACGTTCAGAAACTTCACCAATGAAAGTTAAGAAATACTTTCACCTGGAAAAATAAGGAGAATAAATTGGACCACTCAAGTCACTGTGAACAAGTTGCAAAGGGCCCAAGGCGTTCCAAGAGGCATCTTTTTCAAAACTATCCTGATGATGTTTGTCGAGAACACAGCCGACACAAACACCATCTCTGCATCAAACAAGGGGAATAATAGTCACCATTTGTTGATTACATAGTTGTTGCAATGAGTGATAGTTTAGATGACCAAACTGCTCATGCAAAAGTTTTCTCAAGTCATCACTATGAGAAACAAAAACTGATGGAAAATATGATGACCCAAAGTTGTCAAACTTGTATAACTTGGTAATATCATCAACAATTCTAGTTGCAAGAACATGATGAGGATATTTGATATCCTTGATTACAACTTGGTGAGGTGAAAACTCTATGATTTTACCTTTACCTAAATGAGTGATTCGATATACTGATATAAGGTTACAGGAAATAATTGAAACACATAATACATCATTGAAATGACCATTATCTACTTGAATTGTTCTAGATCCTACAAAACTGAGATATCTATCATCACCCACAATATTTTCTTGGTGTTACATTCATTTAGAGTAGAAAATATGGATTTATCCTTATCCATATGATAATATGATACATATTCAATAATCCACTCATCAGAAGAAGAAGTAGAAGTTGCACTGAAGGAGAAACCAGAAGAAGAAAGTGCATGTCCATGAGAAGAAGAAGAAGAAATAGAATCAATATTGATGGTGTGCTTCTTCATCATTTCTTCTAAAGTGTCCATCTCCTTGAAACATTTGGACTCATCAAGAGCATATTTCCCACAAAATTTACAATGTCTGTTAGTCATATTATTTTTAGATTTTTTTCCTTTGTCACCATTAGGAGTTGAAGTTGTCTTAGTAGGTTTGGGACCCTTGTTTCGATTGTTTTTATGGTGAGTATGTTGCTTCTTGGGATTCTTTGGATTATATTTATGCTGGGATACTAAGTCTTTATTGGAGCTACCTATAGTGAAGATAATTCCAAGTTGTACAACCTTGTATTGCTCTCTAATCAAAGAATCACAAAAGTACTAAAGTGTGGGTTTTCGATAATATTTCCCGAGATCCTAGATCCATATTTAGGAGCAGAATAGACTGATTAACAGAATGAATACAATAAAAACGAAGATATAAAGAATAAAATATATATCCAGTGAACAATATATTCTATTGAATAATGAAATAGGTTGAAGCTATAAAACTGCAAAACTAAAACACTTGCTCGAATAGTGGTAGCTATCTATGAGAATAGATGTGGCTGCTACGCACATCCCTCTAAGCACAATGGATTACAATGAGGCTCCATAGGCCTTTTTGATATTACTCATGAATTCTAAATCCATAGACATCCAAAAACCTAACCCTAGAAGGTGAAACGCCAAAAGTCATGTGGGCCCTTGTGGGTAAGTTGGTGTAAGTTGGTACCTCAACTTCCTAGGGTCGTAACTTTTGCATACGACCTCCGTTTTAGGCACGTGATAGCCCATTGGAAATATCTTTCAGAGGACTACACATTCTTCTGTCAAACTTCAACTCTATCTATAGTTTGACTATGGAGAGCCAAAAAAAACAACATTTAGGGCCCCAAAACGACCCTGGAAGTACAACAATATGTGTTGACATGAAAATATACAAAATAATCTAGTTGGATTAGGCGAGAGGCCACCAGTATACACCTTGAGGATGTGTGGGGATTCATAAAACCACATAAGTGTAGAACCCACAATTACAATGAAGTACAGAAGAACGGGCTGAACAAAAACGGACAAGAGGGGCCAGTGGGAATAAGTGGGTGGTCACCACTATCCACCTTGATGAAGCCTCTCTCATGGTATAAAAGGTAGATACAAACAAAGAATATGCGCTACCTAGCTTAGAAATAATAATATAGATGCAACGCTCTTCCTCCAACTTTATGTTACACTCTTCACATAAAATTCTAAGTGTTTTAAACTTAGATAGATAGTATTCAATGCAAGAAAAATAATTTGGACCAGGGATGATTTTAGGGGATAAATTTCGCTCGTGGGCTAATTTTCCATGGTTTTTCGAAAAATGAGATTCGCTATTTTAAAAATGATTCGCCTGAATTATATAGGATAAAATTATTTTACTTTAAAAATAGCCAAAATTTTATAAAAACTATATAAAATACTTAGAAATTTGAATATTTTTACAAAAATATTGCCAAACATTTATAGTTGACATATGAAGGATTAGTAAGATTCGCCAAGGTTTCTACATTTTAAAAAAAATTTCCATCCTTAAAATCATCCCTGATTTGGACTTAAATTCAATATCTGATGTTCTCACTGATTTGCTCGAATAATATTGTGTTTACCAAACAAAAATTCAAGATTTTCCCAAGCTTCATTGGGGTCATCAATTTCTTGAAGGTGGAACCTTAAATAAGGAGAGATGGACATGTTGATCATTCCATGTGACTCTCCATTCCTATTAGACCATTTGACTTTATTTTCATCATCAGTGGGTTATTTTTCCTTTCTAAAGGTAATCACATACATGCCTTTACTTCTTAATAAATCCTCCATATAGGATTTCCATTGGAAGTAGTTGGCGCTGAGAAGAAAATGATCACTCGAAGAATCCATGTTAAATATGCATATAATATAGATTTAAAAAATGAAACTCATGATCTTGATGTAAATATCTTAAAAAATTAGGCGGTTTAAAAAAAAAAACAGCATAGAAAACAAACTTCAGATGTGAAAGTTATTCTCTTTAAAACAAAATCATAAACAATAACCAAAGAGACACGTGGAAAGTAGAAGTTGGTCCATGTGGTCATACCCCTCCAAATAACCTCACTTTTACAAATAATTTTCTTTATGAAGTGACCCACTTTTATAAAAAGGAAGCAGGGACCACTTTTACAATGAAGTGAACTCAAGACCTCTTACTTAATAAGGAAAATTTTAACCAAGTGAGCTAGAAAAATATATTGTATTTTTTAGAAGGAGGATTGATGTTGTTGTTGTTGACAGCCTTGGAGAGCGCTCATAAAAACTCTTTTCACAGAAGAAAAAGTCTTTGCTTCTCGATGACAACAGTAGTTAGATCTTGGTTAACTTACCCAAAAAATGCACATTTTTCGATTCGTTATTGATTTTCTGAGATCACACGAGGTGTGGGACAAAGAGCATACGCAAATCCAAAAGAGTAGAAACCCAAAAACAAAAAATAGAAAACTGAAATAATGCTCTGCAAAAAATTAAAAAGGGCATATTCGGGCTTTATACCTCCACATATGACTAAAATGGTTGTATCTTGGGAAAACAGAAACCTTTTTGAGTGAAAATAAAAGTGTTCATGACTGAAACAAGTGCCATGGACGCAATGGAATGGTCCTCTCATCCCAAAAATTTATGGAAATTGCAGAAACCATAGATGAGGAAACTAGGATTCATGATCTCGATCTACAATGAGAGCGGGTCTTGAAACAATCTTTGATGCCATGTTAAAAAAAAATAGTATTCCAAAAGAGGAACAACACCTTCAGTAATGACTCACACAACCATATCAAAGATCAACACACTGATTTTTTAATATGGTAAAATCCCTACGGGGAAACATCCATGGCCCCGACCAACACGACCACTTGGAGCAGTTTATTAATGCAAAACAAAAATATTACAGATATATTTAAAAATAGAGTTTCTCACAATAGATCATCGAAAGATGAACCTTCATGCTCTTTAAATAGATATCATGGACCAATTGTTTGTTAAGCCAAAGATGAATGTAGTCATTAAGATCGAGAAGAATATGAACAATCAGATCACTATATGTCAGGAACATATCTATACCGTCATATTTCCTAACTACAAATTCATACTAAAGAAACACACTTTTACCTAATGATACATTATACCAAGTAGATATTCAATAACTCCTAAGTGTCTAAATATTCTAATAGAGAAAAACAAGGATACCAATTGGGTTAAGCCATTGTGCCCCCCATTTCTTCATTTTCTCTTTGATTTTAGAAATGATGGGACGACACTCTTCCAAAGGAATATATTAGAGACATCTATTCATTCCTAGATATTTAAAGGACCGCCAGTTTGACACACAAAAAAAAAACAAAGGGTCTGTTAAGCACTAAATAATGGCTCATTACCCCTTAATTGGGGCATATTACATTAGTAATGTTATTTTATTTATGTCGGCTTTAGTCCATTAGTTGTAATTATACCTCCTAGTCTCCGATGTATACCAAGGAGACATTTTCATTTGGAATCATCTTGTAATTGTACATTTATGTGGGCATAAGGAGGTTTCCCCCTCGAAGAGGCTTATTATCTGAATTTATCTCTTTTTCAAAGCGTTGAGTACTTATTCTGAGGTTTTTCTATGATATATTAATATTTGGTTCTTAACATATGGTATTAGAGCTCAAGGTCTTGGGGTTTCGCTGCTACATCTGAGACACCTTGGAAGTTTTGATAAAAAAACATTTATACAACGTTTCAGAAGGAAGGGCTTGGAGGATATTTAGTAGACAAATCAAGGTACGTTGGGTTAAAATTTCAGCTCCTAAGGCCTTATAATTTCGGAGATACAACCTGTTCAATATAGGGTTCTGGAATCATCTTAAACTGAGTCACTATGGAATTTTCTCTATAAACTTTATTATGTAACGTTTTAGACCCTAAAATATGGAGGATATTCACATAAATTAGTAAGGTATCTGTGGTAAAAATTTCAGCTTCTGGTTCATCTTACATTTGTATATACACCCTGTGGAAGATAGGGTATCTGGCTAGTCCTATTGGCTAGTCTCAATAAGGTGTTCCAGGTAAAACCATCATAAATTCTTCCCAGAGTATCCAAATTGAGTGAGAATGGTTGCATTGGATAGTGGACAGTCTATAGTAATTATGGTACGAGTTTCAGAATTTTATATCAATTATTTTGTGCGGTGCACGTTATACAAGTGAGATCTCCTGAAAAGGACAAAAATCAGCAAGTTGTGGGGAAGTTACCATAAATTCCACTTGGCACATACAATTTTGATTATACCTATGGCATTGTATACAAGAAATATCTAAGAAATACAAAAAAGAAAGTTCCATACCCAGAATGGTCAAAACTTTGGAGATACAACAGAAGAAAGATTTTCTAGCACAACCACCTCAAAATCAAGGTTCAAAAGTGATACTTGGCCAACATGCCACCCAAGAAGGGAAATTATACACCAAATAAGCCTCCAGAAAATTATGCATGTACTCTTGATGAAGGTGAAGAAATGCGTAGGGACATAAATGATTTACAAAAGAAGACAATAACAAAAGATGAAATACAAGAGATGATGGAGGGTTTAAAAGGGGAGATCATGGAAGGATTGAAAAATTTCCTAATAGAGAGGACACCTGAAAGTAAAAATGTATCCCATGAAATTCATGATGAGGACACAAGGAAGGTGAATCAAGAATGGAGAAACTCCAACTTTAGGTTGAATACCAACCATGTTCCTAAGATCGATATGAGGAAGTTTGATGGCAAGGACCCAATGACATGGATACTTCAGATGGAACAATTCTTTGATCTACATAATGTGCCACATACACAAAAGGTACGAATTGCTTCTTTATATTTATAACCCAATCAATTTTTATGGTATCAATGGATTTTTTCTCATAAATCACTCATCACTTGGACAATTTTCACGGAAGAAATGATAGCACACTCTGAGGATACAAGGAGCAATACCTTCTTTAGCCAATTGATAAATCTAAAGCAAAAGGGTTCAGTTACAGAGCACATTGAGAGATTCCAAAGATTGAATATAAAGGTAATAGATATTCTAGATGAGCACTTGATTGATGTATTCATAGGAAATTTAAAGGATAACATTCAACATGAGGTTCTCCTTTGGGAAACCAAATC
>JASDQU010108884.1:4650-20002 GCA_032191745.1 Picea mariana
GATCGAGCAAATCAAGAAACGAAACAAGAGATACTAACTAACTCGCACAACTAGCCAGGACAACTGGCAATGTACAGCCAGACTGTTGAGGTTACAAATATATTTAACACTCCCTCTTAAACTCAATAGTTACAAACATCAACACTGATAATGCCCAAGTGTTGTCTCTGAAAATCAAAAACAGATTTTCCTAGTGTCTTTGTAAAAATATCTGCGAGCTGATCTCGAGAGCCACAAAATTGAAGTTATATGTCACCATTATTGACTAGCTCGTGTATGAAGTGAAAACGAGTGTCAATATGCTTGCTTTTCTTGTGAAACACATGATTTTTGGATAGAGAAATTGCTAAGGTGTTTTCACAGAAGATATGAGTTGGCTCATTTTCTGTATGTGACATATCATTCAATATTCTTCTCAGCCACACAGCTTGACAGGAGGGTGAGGTAGAAGAGACATAATAATATCAGGCCTAGTTGTTGTAAGATACAACAAACTACCTACTAAACTTTTGTACAGGGTAGGGTCCATTGTAGGGCCTTCATTTTTCTTGCTCAATTTTGTGCCTAGGGGTATAGGAGTTTCTGCTGGATTGCAGTATTCCATGCAGAATATTTTGATGATGTCTGTTGCATACTTTTGTTGATAGACAAAAATGCCTTTGGTTGATTGTTCAATCTCAATCCCTAAGAAATATTTCATGATGCTAAGATTTTTCATCTCAAGCTCAAATTGCATGGCATGTTTAAATCTAGTTAACTCAAGATTTATGGTATATATCATGTCATCAACATATAAATATACAATCAGAATTTTACCGTGCTGATCAGTTTTGGTGTAAAGAGTTGGCTCATTTTGGCTTCTGTTGAAACCACTCATGATCAGGTAAGTATTAATTATGTTGTACCACGCTCTTGGATATTTCTTTAATCCATACAATGCTTTCTTAAACCGATACACTTTGGCTGGCTGCTCTATGACTTCAAATCTAGGTGGTTGATCCACATAAACCTCTTCTTCTAAGAAACCATTTAGGAAGGCTGACTTGAAATCCATCTAGTATACTTTCCATTTGTATTGAGTTGTTATGGCTAAGAGAGTCCTTATAGTGTCCAACATTGCTACTGGAGCAAAAGTTTCACCATAATCAATACCTGTTTGTTGTGAGAATCCTTTGGCAACAAGTCTTGCCTTGTGTTTTTCAATTTGTCCCTTTTCATTTAGTTTAGTTTTGTAAACCCACTTGACACCAATACTTTTCTTGTGTCTGGGTAGATCAACAAGATCCCATGTCTTATTCTTCTCAATGGAGTCAATCTCTTGGTTCATGGCTTGAACCCAATGTGGCTCCTTAGTTGCCTCTTTAAAATATGTGGGTTGACATGACATTAATTCAAAAAGATTGTGTTGATCAATGTCATCCAACTGCTGATGGATTTCTCTCAAACTTCGAGTTCTCTGATTTGGAAGTTTAGAGGAAGAGTTTCTGCTGAAAATTGAGTTATCCTGAGAACTTTCAGATTGTCCTTGTACCTGCATCCTTGGAAGAGCAGGATGATGCGTTTACTGTCCCAAATTCTCTATGTCTTTAGGATGTGACAACAATGGATCTTGACATTCCATTGGTTGATTTTCATACTCGTTCCAGAACTGATTTTCAAAATTTTTTACATCTCTACTGAGAATCAGTTTCTTTGAGATTGGATTATAGAGCCTGTCAGCTTTTGATGTCTCACTGTAGACAGTAAAGATGCATTTCTCACTTCTATCATCCAGTTTCTTCCTTAATTCAGAAGGTATGTGAGGGTATGCTATGCATCCAAATGTCCTGAGATGAGAAACATTTATCTTTGTCCCACTCCATGCTTCTTGAGGGACCTTCATCTTGAGACTAGTGGTTGGAGATCTATTCAAAAGATAATCTGAGCATGCTATTGCTTCAGCCAAAAATGTATTTGGCAGACATTTCTCTTCCAGAAGGCTCCTTTCCATGTTCATTATTGTTTGATTTTTCCTTTTAGCCACTCCATTTTGTTGTGGAGTATACCTGGTTGTAGTTTCCATGATGATGCCTTCTGATTTGCAGAAATTTGCAAATTCTTTGGAGCTGTATTCTCCTCCTCCATCTAACCTTAGAGATTTTACATATTTGCCACATTGTTTTTCAGCTTCAGCTTTGAATTCTTTGAACTTTGCAAAAGTTTCAGACTTATGTCTGAGAAAATAGATCCAAATTTTCCTGCTGAAGTCATCAATAAACATTAGAAAATAAACGCTACCACCTATTTAATCTGTTTGAATTGGTCCACATAGGTCAGTGTGAACCAACTCTAAGTGTTGTTTGGCTTGATTGGAGGATTGTGGAAAACTAGTTCTCTTATGTTTTCCAAGAATGCAAGACTCACATGGGGTATTTTGATCTTTGAAGATAGATAGATCTTCGACCATGGAGTGATTATGTAGAAGACTTAGACTCTGAAAGGGTACGTGTCCAAATATTGTATGCCAAACCATAGTTTCATTGGGGGTGGATGCACTTTGTGCATATGATTGGATCAGATTTTCAGTTCTGAGGGTCAGGGGAAACATTATATTTCTGGTCATGTGGATTTCATAAATCAATTTTCTGTCGAGGGTTTTGTCATATATCCTACATGATGCTCCTTCAAAAAGTACATTATAACCATGTTCAATTAGTTGTCCTACACTTAATAGATTATGTGTCAGATATGGAACATGATAGATATTATGTATGTCTTTCTTTACATTTTTTTTAGTAAGAATAGGGACAGTTCCTTTTCCTTGAACTTTGACTAAAGAATCATTTCCAAGTGTAATATAAGATGAAATTGAAGAATCAATACATGAGAGTAAATATTTGTTACCTGCCATGTGATTGTTACATCCACTGTCCAACAACTAGAGATATTTATGTTGTTCTCCAGTCTTGTGGCATGAGAGAAACATACCATTTGAGGTTTCTCCTTCATGATTTGAGACATGTGCTCTGCCTGAGAGATGATCTTCTTGCTTCTTTCAGCATTTAGATTCATAGTGCCCAAACTTCTTACACTAATAGCATTGTATGCTTGATTTGTCATTTGATCTTCTCCCTTTGCCTCTTTGAGGCTGGAAGTTCTTATTCTGGTTCTGTTGTTCGTGACCTTGGAAATTATGATTCTGGTTATGTTGTCTGTGACCTTCACTTGAGTGATGGTTACTTGGACTTCTCCCTCTTCCTCGGTCACCTCTGCCTCTCCCTTGGCTGAAGGAGAATGATTCTTGAAGGCATTGGCTATTGACTCATCTTCGATATGTAGTCTGGTTTCATGTGTCAATAGAGAGCCCATTAATTCATCAGTTGAAAAATTTGACAGATCCTTGGATTCAAGGATAGTTGTAACAACCATTTCTAATTTCTTTGGTAAACTTATGAGGACTTTCTCAACAATTCATTGATCAGGGATGGCTTCACCAGTCAATCTGATCTGGTTTACAATTCCCATGACTATGGTCATAAAATGATCAATGTTTTTAGATTCTGTCATTTTTAAAGTCTTGAAATGCGTCCTCAAGGTCTGCAGTTTGACTGTTTTGACCCTGTCATTTCCTTGGTAGGTTGATTTAAGGATGTCCCAAGCCTGTTTAGAAGTAACAACGCCTGTGATTTTTGAGAAAATCAAGTCATCCACTGAGTTTTGAATCCAGAATTTTTCCTTATTCTCTCTGTTCCTTTGTGTTGCCTGAGAAGTTCTCTTTTGGTTGGTCATGGCAACAAGGTCTGTTGTATCTGGTTCCACATATCAAATATCCACTTGATCCCATCACTCTTATGCTTGTAAGAAGGATCTCATTCTAAGAGACTAAAAATCATAGTTCTTTCCAAGAAGAATCGGTCCTTGAGTTGGTCCTAAATTGCTAGAGGTGGCCATATTAAAAAAAATTTAACAAGAAAAATTGTTAGAGTTTTGCGTTCTTACCTATTTCCTTGCTGAAACCAGGTTTGTGAAATCCTCTGTGTGACTTTGGGTTGAAAAACACATGGATGACCACTTCTTTGGAAAATGTAGCCCCTCTAATGGCGAAATTAGGATTTTTGAGTTTACTCGAGAGTAAAAAAAAATAATTTTAGCTTCTCATGTGACCGTGGGGTGAGAACCAGGAGCTCCGGGTCTTCGAACTTTGGGCCTTTCGACACTTAAGGTCTCAATTCCTTCGAATATTCGAATGGTTGAATAACAATCTTATTCTAAAGATCGACGGTCCTCGTTGAGTTGAGATTAACGATTCTCAATTACTTTGGGGCTTCAGGTGATCTTCCTTTATATCCTATTGCAAGGATCAATGATCCTCATTGATTTGAGATCAATGGTCCACACATACTTCAAGACTTTGGGCTTCGGGGATTTTTCATTGCTTTTAATCGAAAAAACTTGCGAAGTGTTAAAGTGGGAAATTTTCCAGAGAGAGATAAATCCAATGGTCTTTAGGCCTTTGAAAATGAATAAACAAGATATTCTTCGGAACTCCGACATTTGGGAGTTTTCGTTTGCTAATATGCACAATCCTTCGAAGTGTCAAATCTCCAAAGTATGAGATCAACCTCCACATGGCTTGTTGATTTGATCGGTGGAAATTTTCTTCAGAACTTCGAGCTTAGGGTGTTCCGAGGTGCACAACACTTCAAACCTCCGAAGTGTTAATCTACCGAAGTGACAGATCTATCGACGTGTTTCCACAGCCTTCAAGGGTTCATATTTTCTTCGAGACTTCGAGTAGATCTCACTCCGCAAGACCTTCCAGAGTGCTAAGTCTTCGAAGTAAGGGATATGGCATCACCTGTCCTTTTTTAATGACGTTCCATATGAACTCCGAGATTCGAGACTTTGGGAGTTTTGGCTTCTCATATCCTTCTCCTTCTGAAGTGATTATCGTCGAAGTGCAGGATCTCCTTCCACATGGCCACTTCGATCGACAGTCTAGATCTACTTCGGCTCTTCAGAGCTTCGAGAGAGATTTACTCCTCAGCCTTTGTTGGCTTCCTCCCGGAGTATGAGATCGCCAGACATGTGTCACTTGCTTGAATATCAGTGACCATGAGTGATTGCGGAGACTCAACTCGCTCAATTTTAATATCTTTTTTTATCTCCGCAAAGCAAAGATGCTTGTCCATAGTGGGATCAATATCTGTTGTTGATCTGTTGATCTTACAAGATCAATGATATTGAGTGATTGTGGGCTCACAAATTTCTCGTGCTTTAATTTCCTCTCTGATCCCTGCAATGCCTCCTCACCATCGATCTCTCTCCGATGAGATCTGATGATCATGTCTTAATCTTTTCTTGATATGACGACTGAGCTTATTCACACTCAGATCTTACAGCTAAGAAAAAATTATCCTTTCCTGTTGGTTTTTCATCCTTTCTGAG
The DNA here is from genome assembly GCA_032191745.1 of Picea mariana. NCBI lineage: Eukaryota > Viridiplantae > Streptophyta > Pinopsida > Pinales > Pinaceae > Picea > Picea mariana. Next base: position 10,078 of record JASDQU010108884.1, read on the forward strand.
CTTGATTAAAGGCTCATATTTGTTCACAGAGCTGATCTTATGACTGATCTTGCTTCTCCTCTGCTGCTTTTGCAAACTTTCTTCTTAAGAAAAAATTTTGTGAATCTTTCACGAATTGTTTAAATGCTCATGTAATCTTTAATTGTTCTTTGTTTTCTGCAGTTCTTCTTTCTTGCGCTTGTCGTCTTCAACAATCTTTTGAGCATATTTCAGACTGCAACTTGCTCTCCAATCTTTGTGAAGAATCTTGCGTCTCATGTTCTCATCTACAATACAATGTCAGCTTTGCACTCTTCTTCTTATGATCAGGCTAATCTCCAGCCACTTTGAAGAGGCTTACATCCTAATCTCTGATACCATGATAAAATGAGAAGCAAAGAAGATAATACAGAGAAGATGAAATTAGGAAAAACAGAAAATGAGCAGAGCATTTAGTATTGAGTATATCGCTGAGCTAAATAGGTTTGATAAAATCAAGAAATGAAACAAGAGATCCTAACTAACTCGTACAGCTGGCGGTGTACAATCAGACTGTTGAGGTTACATATATATTTAACAAAGCGATTGGAATACTGTAGATAATTTGTACTTTTATGCACCAGAGAGTATCGTGAGCCAACAATCAAGGGAAGCAACTATATTCGAAAGGCAGATATAGCATACAAATGATAGAATAGAAGTCCTGAAATACAATTTTTTTTAATGAATAAATTTAAAGTTTATTATTACTATCATAGAATGAGATAGTAGACATTGGGCATGGAGATATCAAAGAAAATCACAGCAAACAATACAGATAGATAAAAGGACTAAATAAGATATTAAATCAACAACATCAATATTTTGAATGTGCACGGACAGAGTTCAAAGATAATTATCTATCAAATGGTATGCTTTAAAAATACCTGCAAGAGTAGCCTTTTGAAAATTCTTTTTTTGATATTTAAATCATAGATGAGAATGTAGATTCTTGAGGGTACTAGATCTTTATATGTGCGAGATGGTGGATTTACTACTGCTTCTGGAATTGAATCTTCTTTAACTAGCTCAGATGCTTTCACTTATATACGATACAAGATGCTTCAAATTCATCCCTATGCCTGGACGCTATCCATGTGTTAGAGATAGAAAGAGCTCCCTATTCAAGCTAACATCAAGGTAGTGCCCCGTAGTTACAAGATTGGGGATCCAACTCATATAATAGTCCATGATAGCGCAACGTCCAAGCGAGAATCCTACTATACACTTATGTTTTCTGTAAAATAGAGTTCCTCGTTTGTTAGGAGTTGAACCGAAAGAATCGAGTGGAATTTCATAGACTCTTTATTGGATTTGGTTGATGTTGTGTTTAAGTCGTGACACTAGAAATAATACTTCTATTTACATTAATCCAAATGGTCCTCCACTTCTCAATTGCACTTTTATAATCCATATATATCAAAGACAGACCCAACATCATATTTTAAACATAGTTTTCTCTTGCTATCTCAACAATTAATGGTGATTATCGTCCCTAGATATTTACAACCTTGGATGGACGTCAATTTTAAACATTCAACTCATTTTTTTTTATAAAAGAGAGGAGAAGTTCTCTACAACAATGAATCATTACACGGATTGCAAATAATAACGCACACGAACACATAAGAGGCAGACGTGTCAAATTAATGTTGTTATGGAACGGTTCTTAATAGTTTGAAATTTAAGTTACTAAAATGATAACTGAAGGAACATTCCACCCATGCCATAAATGGAGTGGCAGACAACCTAGCAAAGAAATAAATTCTTAGGAAGACATAAATTTTCTGAAGGAGGTATTGTCTCAGAAATAAAATTTAGAGAGAGAACTTAGGCAGAATTTTCAGAGAATAGTATGTTGTGAGTGTTGGGAGGGATTTTTCGTTTCATTCTTTCATTACATCTTCAACATAGATTCACAAAATATTCAACATCAAGTGGTCTTGTAAAGCAATGAAGAGGATAAGCGAGGATGATTTTGTTGGCCATTATGAGGTAAAGATTTACTTGTTTAGTTTTCTGTAATAAGGCTCATTTGATTCAATGCTAATAATTTTTACTATGCAGGTCCTCTCCCCGTGATTCGCCACCATGGCTCCATTCCTTCTTGGCTCAACTTTCTTTTTCTTCTTCATGATTGGTCTTTCTATTGTACGTTGTGTCTAGAAGGGTTAAAGACCATATACCTGGCCCTTGTCTATGCAGAGACTTAAGATTTTGATGATTTATGATTTTTTATGGGAAGCTTGTTAATGGAAATCAGTTCTTTATCACTCTGGATATCTCTTTGATTTTTATTTAAAGTCGTTAGTTTCCTCCTCTTTATTTTACACTCTGATTTCATAATTAAAAAAAACAATAGATAAATTTTCAAAGAGACAAACAAAACATTTTATTTTTGTTTATAATCGTGTATATAAGGTTTTGAGTTTGTTAATGTGCATAAACTTTTTGTTTTTGTCTACTTTATTGTTTTAATTTTATTAATTTTTTACATTTTAACTTATAAATAAAAAAAAAAAACATAAAATGTTATATCAAGAAAATGTTGCTTCTCTATATGCTTCAAACTAATGTTATAAGTTTTCCTTTTAATTAAATTATTTTAAATCTAACATAGTTTATTAACTTTTGTAGACTTTAGTTATCTTTTCTTTAATTTACCTTTTGTTAAAATAAACAAGAACATTGCCTTTTTCTTTATCATTTGTTTTTCTTTTATTTTCATTTTATTATGCCTATTCTATAAAACCTCACATAGAAATAATTGTACTATAAATAGCATAAAATCATAAAATCACATAAAAATTAAAAATGTTTAAAAGGTTAAATTGCAAGGAAAAGGGATCTATGCTTGGACTGTAGGTTAGGAGAAAATTAGCTTAGAGTTCAATGCACATTCTTGTCTGGGGCTTTAAGCCTAGGGTGATATTACCGCTTCTTCTCACCTAGCCCCGCGGGAGGTTGAAAATGTTGATGTTGGAGACTTCTTAGTCTTTTGACGTCAAAAATCACCACTTGCACACATTCACTTTTTCTAGTCAGAAACCATAGGGGACCCACATAATCCTCGTCATTACAGACGCTTGCAAAATCTCCCTCCTATTCTAGGAGGCATCCCTAGTGTTGCCAACTCACTGGCTCAACCATCTCACACCCCTATGAGTGTTTCTATTTTGGGATCAACTTTACTTGGTTCCACTTTCCTTGGGTCCAATTCCTAAGGCCATCCATTCACTAGTTCTCCTTCACAAGGAAGCAAGGGGGAGATTTCTTCTCAAGGGAGAAGTACCACCCCACTCAATCCCTCTCAAAGGATAGGTTCACCACCTACTCACACGATGGCTGGAGCTAATCCTCCACAAAATATCCATATGCCATACTTGGCATCCTTTAACATTCTTGATTTAACCAAACTCATGAATGATCCCATTTTGCATAATCCCTCTTGCCCGAATATGCCTACTAAACTACCTTCAAATATTCCAAAATTTGAAGGGAAAGAGGGGGAAGATCCCGCCAACCATGTTATGATATTCCACTTATGGTGCTAATAAAACAACATCATGGATGATTCCATCCACTTAAGTTTATTTTAAATAACACTCACCGTTCCATCAGCCAAATGGTATGTGGACAAAAAATCAGGGTCCCATGTGACTTTTGAATCCTTGGCCAAAGCCTTTTTCGCCTTTTTTCAACTACCATTTCTTCATGATCCTAACTTAGAACATCTATTCGAGTGCAAATAAACCTCAACTATGCATATTGCTGACCACATCCATGAATGGGGTCGATGGCGTAGTTTGTGTAAAGAAGAAACCACCATAGAACAACGCCTCGATTGGTTTCTTAAATCACTCATCCCTATACTTGCCAAAGATGTAGCATACACTTTCCTTCAGTCAAAAGAGGAAGCCATTAGCAAGTCCCAACAGTTCGACCTTATCTATGCTCAGTCAGGTTACTTATACACAGTATTACCTGATGCACCCAGACCTGTACCATTTTGCCAGAAAAAACCTGGGATGTCCCACGCTTCGAATGGGTTGATTGGTACCATGACACATCACAACCCTTACAACCAACCACCACATTTTTATGGTGCACCTCAATACCTACAACCCTATGGAGGGCCATCCTATAACCCTCCAGCCCCTTACCAACACCCATATACTATTTCTTCCCCCCCACCCATAAGTGGGCCCTCACTAATACCCATGATGCACCCGACCTCTCAACAAAGTTCAGGTACACCTTGTACCTCAGCATATAACCTGGGCACTAGTGAAATCCCTTCACCCTCCTATGCGCCCTATGGATCCTTGCCACAAAACAATCCATATTTTCTATTTCCCGGTCCTCCACAACCGGTTGCTCCTCCACACAGACAACCACATGCAGGTGTTAAATTTGTTCATCCCTCTCCCATTCAACAACTTCATGCTTTTGAACAATTGAATACAGAAAATATGGCCCATCAATCTAATAATGCCAAAAAGAAAGGAAAAAAATGAAACAATAGTAACCTGGGACCAGGTGGAAATAACTCCCAACCCAACCATCCCACTAGGGGAAATCCAAATCATGGAAACCAGAACCCCCAAGGGGACAATAACAACAAACTCCAAGGGAATAAAAAAAAGACCAATCTTCAGACTAACTTCCCTTGTGCTCTCTCTAGTGAGTATGGACACTATACACACCATTGCCTCCAAATTGTCGACTTCAAATGGATGAAAGAATCCATGAATGTGACACATCCTCAAACGCCACCTTCCCCTCAGCAGGCCCCACAATAGTACTTGCAACAACCACACTCGACCATGTTGCAAAACCCTATTCCACACCAAGGTGTGATGAATACCCAACATGAGGTACACTCTGCTCTGCCCCAAATGGGGCAGTATCAAAATCTAGGTCCCATTCAACCTGGAAATCCGGCTGATTGCAACATCCTCTTTAGCAGCGAGGAAGAAATTATTTTGTAAACACACGTTTGTCAGTACGACGTTCCCCCTAAATATAATCCAACCACTTTGAATGTGGCTCTAGCTATAGCCGGACAACTCATGATGATTCCACACCCTAACACAAAACCAAACATTTGCATACCCCACGTTGCATTACGACGAAATGTCAATAACCCTCATGCTAGGGAGGCCCATAACTACAGTCTGGTCGACAACTTAACTCAATCTCTTGTAGCCATGTCTATATTGTAGGTCCTCTAAATGTGCCAAACTCAGCGGAAATCATTTATTTCCGCCTTGGGGGCATTTGACCCAACTGATACTAGACTCATCACATTTGATCTAGATAGCAGAGAACCACACCTCCCTGCTCTAGTAGCTTTCCAGATACCAGTAAATATTCGGAACATCAGAGTCCATCGATGTATCATCGATGAAGGTGCATCCACATGCATCATGTCCAAAACTGTATGGAAGAAACTTGGCTCCCTTGAGCTAGTACCATCCGCCATCATCTTGAGATTTTATGACGGTCGACGCTCGTCCCTCGAAGGGATCTTCCAAAATGTCCCTGTTGAAATTGGGGGAAAAACCATCCTCATCGAAATTTAAGTTATCTACGCCCCACTTGATTACAATATCTTATTCGTACATAGCTACATGTACGCTATGAAGGCAATAGCCTCTTTTGTGTTTTGAACGATGATGTTCCCCCACAACGGGAAGATCCTCACCCTCGACCAAATCAAACATTATGAGCCTAACCATTCTGCCAACATTGAAAAAATTCTCCCCCTTGTCCACACTAGCACAGATGCTTATCCAATCATTGACATGGGTCCCATAGTTTTCAAAGATCCATCCTTGCTGGGGGGATATCATGGAGCACCACCCCTCCTAAACCCTTCATCACAAGTGTGTCTAGTATCCTCTAATGGAACAGATACCAGAGACACCATTCCTCCCACTGAGGCCCCCCCTCACATCGAAGTTCCACCAGTTGAAGAACCATTGCCTTAGGAATCCCCTGAGAACCCCACTGCACCACTTATCCCCGATTCTCCCCCCTCCCTCTAGTGGAAAATCCCAGTTTGGGAGATAGTCCCCCAAGCCATTACCCAAATTCCCTTGTTATACACCCCACCTAGAGGCTAAGAATACCAAGTAGCTACAACCCTTACCCTTCCGAACATGGTGTTTTCCATCCATGTCTGGTATCTACATCCACCTTCTATGGTTCCCCAACCACCTCTCCCTCCTCAGAAAGAGGGAATACCGATGCAAATTCTAGTACAGCCTCCTGCCACACCACCTTCCCCCCCCCCCACTATTGGCACCATTGTAGTTGTTGGGGGCAGATGGAAGAAGAAAGAGCCCATAGCTTCACTTCCTCCCCGAGGTCAACCTCCTTGTGCACTATGCGAAAGAGATGGGAACCCCACTAATAAATTCCCTACTCTTCCCAAGTTACGCAATTTGATCCAACTCCCTAGAGAAACCACATTGCTCACCACTCCACTGAGTACATCCACTAATACTCCAGAGTCCCCCATTGTAGGAAAAAAATGGTTGTGAACCAAATTTGCTTGTCCCGTATGCTCAGAATATGACCATTATACTCATCAATTCCCAACTCTACCTCAATTTCTCCAAACCTTAGCCACAGTATGCCAAATGTCCCGCTCGACCACCTTTTACTGAGGCTCACATTACTGATATTCGATACATTTCATCATCGATATCTAGGCGAATGAGGCTCTCTCCATAATATCAGGACATTCACTTTATGTCCAACAGTCCCTCACACCCTGTACACGATATCTCGTTTGCATCCTCACTATTAGAGGACAATCACACTTTGACAGTTCCCTCTGTCATCTCCCAGGATCCACTATATTCTCTCATTTTTCACTGTGGCTAAGATATCCTAGAAGAACTCACTACCCTGGATTCCACATGGAATGCGCTCCATCACCAAGCATTTTTTCTCTCACAGCAAGCCTTTCACCCTCCTAACCAAGCTTCCATCTATGTAATCAAAACCAAGGATTTTATCCCTTCAGGGCATATAGACTAGTTCAATAACACTATCCCTGCTCCAGATGCTTTTGAAGAAGGAAACATGGCCAACATTTCCCCCATTGTCAAAATCAACATTTCCATTAAAATGGGAATCATAGAATAAATCACCATCGGCACCGCATGCTCCCCTAAAGAAATCACAACTTACAAAGCTCTCTTTCACGAATACCGATATATTTTTTCTTGGTCATATATAGATATTGCCTCGGTTCGTCAAAATCAATGACCCCTTCACCCATCCAAAGATACGTCTATCAAAGCCAAAATTGACAAGTTACGCTTTGTCGAGTTCATTTACCCCATTGTGTACACTTCATGGGTGTCCAACCCCATCCATGTTAACAAAAAATAGGGCACCATTCGCATTTCCACAGACTTTCAAGATCTCAACCATGTTTGTCCCAAAGACAACTTTCCAACACCCTTCATCAACCAAATTATTGATGACTATGCCAGCCATGAAACATTGTCCTTTATGGATGGATTCTCCGGCTACAACCAAATCCAAATCCATCTAGCAGATCAATATAAAACCACTTTTACTACCTGTTGGGGTACCTTTACATATCCCTTCATGCCTTTTGGACTCAGGAACACAGGTGCTACATTTCAATGGGCCATGACCTATATTTTCCATGATCTTTCTCACATCCTCCTCGCTTCTTTGGATGACCTCACTCCTTGATCCAAAAAGAGAACTCAAAATTTAGATGAATTACGCATTGTTTTACAATGATGTCTCCAGTATAATATCCGCTTGAACCCCCTCAAGTGCGTATTTTGCATCACTGTCGGATGCCTTCTTGGGTTCATTGTCTCCCAACACAGCATCACGGTGGACCCTCTCAAGGTCCAATCTATCACGGAAATTCCACCACCTAGGAATTTATGCTAACTGGAGAGGTTATAAGGAAAAGCCAACTTTTTACGTCACTTTTTCCCAGACTACGCCACTCATGCACATGGTTTCCTTCGCCTTCTGCATCATGATATCCCATTCCAATGGGATGAACATTCTCAAACAACTTTTGATGACTTAAAATCCACCTTATCCAATGCCCCTTTGATTAGTCCTCCAGACTATGATAGCGATTACATCATTTACTTGTCAGCCTTAGCTGTCTCAGTAGCAGGAGTCCTCGTCCAACTAGGGGAAGATGGGCATGAACATGTCATTTACTACAATAGTAAAAATATTTCAGGGCCAACCTTGAAGTATAATCATGATGAGAAACTCTCCCTCGTAGTTTTCCTCGCAGTACAAAATATGCACCATTATATCATGCTTCGAACTACCAAAGTTGCAGTAGATTCCAACCCCATTCAGTACTTTCTTATTTGATGACAAATTAATGGAAAATGTTCTCGATGGGTCGTCATCCTCCAGGAATAAGATCTAGAGTTATCAACTCCTAAAAGAAAGAAAGAACTTGTCCTCGTCAAAACCATTATGGCCTTTCCCTTAGACGCCAAATCATCCCCCATCAATATGGATTTCCCTGACGAACACCTCTTCTTCATCCCCTCCGATGACCCTTGGTATGGTGACTTTCCCGTCTACCTTCGGATATAGAAGCTTGGGTCTCATCTCTCCTGAGACGATCATCGGTGAATTCGCCATCAGGCCCCTCGATATATCCTCATTGGAGACATTCTTTATAGACGCGGGGTCAACACCATCCTTCACCGATGTTTGACCATCAACGAAGCTAATAGAGTCCTGAAGGATTTCCATAGCGGCACTTGTGGTGGTCACCTCTCGGGCAGGCGCCCAAAAAATCATTCGATCAAGCTACTTTTGGCCCACATTGTTACATGTCTGCATCCACGTTGTCAAAAGATGTGACAAAAGCTACCATTATGCAAACAAAGAACGAGCACCATGAGCTCTTCTACATCCATTCATCATCGCCGACCCCTTCTACAAATGGGGCATAGACTTTATGACTTGCAATCCTCCATCTAGTAATAGACACAAGTACATTATCATGCTAGTCAATAACTTTACCAAATGGGTTGAAGCCATGCCCACTTTCAAAAATACCGCTGACATAACACCACTTTTTTTCTTCAACCATGTCATTACCCAATTCAGAGTCCCACTACAGTTAGTGTCCGATCACGGTAAACACTTTGAGAACAACATCTTCGTAGAACTCTCCTCAAAGTTAGGCTTCTCCCATGAGTTTTCCTACCTATACTACCCTCAGTCTAACGTGTTAGGGTCCTATAATTATAGGCGAGTCGATTCTTCGACTATTGATTTGGCATTTCTCCCGTGATGACGAAGTCCTGGCTCAGGTGATTCTGTTTCCTCCCTCCATTCTTGTCTCTCAATCCTCCATAACCCTACTGCATCCTTCATACACACTGCACCCTTTTCCCCCTTGTCCTTTTGCCCCATTGATTTCGCCTTACCCGCCTTCCATCCCTGAATAAACAAGACTTAGGATGAACAAAATGACAATAAAAGTAGTTAGATTAGCAATAAAGTTAGTCTAGGTTAAAATTGATTAATAACTGACTATTTAATAATTAATTAATCATTAATTAATTATTGGTTAATTAATTATTAATTAAGTTGAAGTATCTAGGTTAGTAACTAAGTTAAAAGTTAGGGTTAGTTTTAAATTTAAATAAAACAATTAAATTTAAAAAACAAAATAAAAAAATAAAAAACATATATAAAAAACAATTATAAAAAATTAAATAAACACAAAATATTAAAAACATTCAAAAAACATTCAAAAATACAAAAATTAATAAAATATATATTAAATAAAATAAAATAATATAAAACATAATGAATAAAACATAATATATATAATACAAATTATATAATATTAAAAAAA
>JASDQU010108884.1:24440-40122 GCA_032191745.1 Picea mariana
GGTTGTTTCAAGCACAACCACACACTATGCGCAAGAGATGGAGTTATACCCGTGCATCCACGCGCAGGTATTCTTCCTTCTCCTGTGCATTGGTGGGCCCACCCCTAAACCTACCCTTGTACAACCCTTTATACTACCCCTAACTTAATTCTACAAAATTCACACTATGAAGGAGGATGGGACCACTAACATGACTCTTGCAACTTCCGGATCGATCAACTCGAGCTCCCGTAATTTCCAAATCTCCTCCAAATTCTCTTGTCAAATCATTATAGCCATAGGTACAAATAAGGTGGCATTGTGGGCCCACCAACCATATATAGTCCCTTTTTCCAAACATCCACACTCAGTTACCAGAGCCCCGAACCTTTGTTTTCCAGTCCATTCTCAACTACAGGATCCTAGTCCCACTATCTACATAGTCATATTCCCCGGGTCATCATCTGAACTTGGCCCCAGGGGAGAATGTTTCTCACGTCACGTTCAGGTATGCATGCTCATGTTCAAAATTATCAAATAGTTGTTATATGTTCTTTATCATCAGATATTGTTCACGTCAGGTATTGGGTTTTTATTTGTGGAGGTACTTGATCATCACAATGATATAGCCCCTTTAGGTATATGTTCGACATTGGCATGTAGTTATTCCCTCTGTAAATCAATTGCATCTCCTAGTCACACCATCTGATGTTTACCTTTAGGGTGCTTACACCCGGATCTACAGTACCATCACCTCTACTACAGTTTAGTATTGTCACCCAATAGCACTTTCCCCCACATGAGTTGTCCCATTCATAGTATCCCTTGGAAACTTGACACTCATGTTGATTTTACCCCTTAGGGATGGGAGTCCTGATAGTCTTATGCACTTCCGAGAATAAGCCACATACTTCTTCTCATCATATTGCTAGCTTTCCCAATGGGCTCCTAGGTTATATCATCTCGTTTCTATTGAATGCAATTTTCAATATCATTAGCCCTCGATATCATCCACCATCATTTTTCCCATTTGCATATTGCCCTCCATTCATTTACCTCATACATAAACCCACCCATGGGGCCCCCACCCTCCACCAGTTATCTTTCACAACTTGCGTCCTCACAGGCCAAGCCATCTTGCACTAGGGAACCTATTTCTGTATCTGTACACTCACCCCAAATTATTCTTTATTTATTTGGTAATTGTAAAAATCCTTTGTTTCCAACATTTAATTATCTTTTTGTCATCACCCTTGACGATCTTCTTTTTTCCTGGTAAATCAACCCATGTCACCCTCGGTTGGGGCATCCAGATTCCACTCTCTCTCTTCATTTCGACATCATTCATAAACCATGAGTATCCCAAGTCCATGTACCCATGATATCTAAGTTTTTCCACTTTGTTAGCCTCTGGCATAGTTTCACCCCACATCTAGTCGTCCCCTTGACACTAGATACACTTTTATGTTTGCTGCCAATCCCCCTTCAAAATTCCCCAACCAAGGGAAGTCTTGAGTCTCACCGCATATTGACTTCGTTCATGTTACCTATCATTACCTGATCTCATCTCAGTGTATTTCACGAAGCCCTTTGCTTCATGGAGTCGTGTCTCCCTTTCTATTGACATCAACACAATTTCCATAAGGGTGATAGTATCTTGACTCTCATTACCTTCACAATGAGGAGTCTCGAATGACATAGAGAGAATCAAGATTTCTCTCTGATTCCATTAACCCCCATACCATTCGACTATTGTAGTTGTGACTATTGTGGGTCTTACTATGTGACTATTGTAGTTGTTTCATACTAGTTGAATACCTCTGAATTCATTAGGCCATCAATTCCTACGAGTCATCGACACTTCTTACAGGCCTCCTTATCTCACTTCAGAGTATGTTCATCACCCAAAACTATCATCTGTCATTATCAGTTGCCTCAGAGGGCACTGCAGTTATCTACAACAACATACATATTCAGTTACCGTCTCATATTTTGGTTACATGACACAAGCATGTGGCATTCCCGCCTTGTTTGTACACATATCTTCTTTTTTCTCCCTCGAGAAAGGTTTGGGTCCCACAGTTTCCCCTCTCCCTTCGATATATCACTCTTGCAGTTCCTCTCAACACTCTTCATTACAATGGAAATCTCAGTAAAAGAAACATTGATGTATTTTAGCTATATGTATGCTCTTGACCTCACACATCATAGGGCATCTGTTATCACTGAAATATTCTCTGCAACATTGCATGCAAATGGTTATAGAAACACAACAATTCCAACAACAATTAGCTCACCTGCAAGAATAAAATACAATCCAAAAAGAAAAATCTATACAATTGGGAAAAAATTGACATGTGCAAATTCACCAAAGGAAACACACGCACAGTGCGCAAGACAACAAATCCCTTAGAGCCCACAATGCGCCAAATGCATGATTGTGTATGATAATAGTTGTGCACTTCTATGAATGACGCATTTATAGTTCTTGTCGACCCCCCAACCACTTATGGACCAACTTCCAACATGATTTGGCCTCCATATCTGAGCAAAATCCAAATGGGGGGTTGGTTAAGGACCAAAGGGTGCCCTAAAAGGCCCCTTTTTCACACAAATAACCAATTACATTTTTCCTTGAGGAAATGCTATAAATAAGAGCCATGGGTGCACTAAGAAACCAAGATCTTCATAGTATTTTTATGTTGCCTCAATTCGCTCTTGAGAATCCTCTTTTCTCCTTGGAGTATTCAAGCATCATTGCAACAGGCCATTCCACTCACCTCTTGAGGGAATAGGCATTGATTGTATTCACCATTTCCCATTTCTCTTCCATTGTAAGAAGAGATTTCCATTAGGGATCTTAAAATACCTCCCAAGGAGGAAGAGGCAACTCATAAATCCTCATTTTTCTCTACGGTGTTTTGCCTACTAATCAAGTAGTCCATTGGTAGCATTATCTTGGTGATTGGTTGATTGTTTATGGTTCTAAGTTTCTCATGCATTCTAACTTTTATTTCTTAGTTGTTTTAGTTTGTTTCTTTGTTTATTACATGTGTTTGACTTGTTTAACCCACTCACAAACATTTTTCTTGTCTAGCAAGCCCAACTAGGCATGCAAGTGTTGTTGTTTTGCTCACCCAAGTGACAAAACCAAAACAACAAAAGTGGTATGTCCTTAGCTCGAATTTCTTACCCATAAGGTAATGTCTCCACATTTTCAATGCATGAACAATCACTTCTACCTCTAAGTCATGTGTAGCATAATTCCTTTCATGTTGTTTTAATTTTATGGACTCATAGCATACCACATGATCCTTTTGACTAAGGACTCCACCAAGCCCTTCCTTACATGCATTGGTTTACACAAAAAAATCTTCATTTGGAAATGCAATATTCAATATTGGTGCACTTGTCAATATTGCCTTCAACTGTTGAAAACTCTCTTCACACTTGGAATTCCATTCAAATTTCACTCCCTTATTTTGCAAATAAGTGATTGGACTTGGAATCTTTGAAAGTCCTTTTATTAAACTTCAGTAATAACTGACAAAACCCATAAATGATGTGATATTTGTCACATTATTTGGCGCTGACCATCCTCTAATGGCCTCTATCTTCTCATGATCAACTTCTATCATTACTGTTGATATTATATGTCTCAAGTAGTGAATCTTCTTTTGGTAAAAGATGCAGTTACTTAACTTAGCATATAATATGTTCTCTCTTAAAACTTGCAACACCATTCTTAAATGTTTCTCGTGTTCCTCTTCTAATTTTGAATAGATGAGTATATCATCTAGGAACACAATCACAAAATTGCCTAGGTATCCCCTGAACACTCCATTCATTAAACACATAAAACCTGCTAGGGTATTTGATAGCCCAAATGGCACTACCATGAACTCATAATTCCCATATCTTGTTTTGAATGTTGTCTTGCTGATGTCTTCTTCCCTTATCCTTACTTGATGATAGCTTGGTCTCAAGTCAATATTTGAAAATATTCTCGCACCTTTCAGCTGATCAAACAAATCATCATTTTTGGGTAAAAGATACTTATTCTTTATGGTAACCTTATTAAGTTTCCTAAAATCGATACATATCCTTAAGTTTCCATCCTTCTTCTTCACAAAAATAATCGGGGCTCCCCAAGGTGACACACTTGGGTGTATATGCTCCTTTTTCAAAAACTCTTCAAGCTGCATCTGTAACTCCTTCAATTTTGTTGTACCCATCTTATATGGTGTCTTGGACACTAGGGAAACTCCTGGCACTAAATCAATAGAGAAATCAATGTCTCTCTTGGGTGGAAATCCTAGAATTTCTCTAAAAACATTGTCGAAATCCCGTAAGACCAGATGGTATTCAATGCTTTCCACTTTATCCTTGGTTTCCTTCCTCATATGGGATGCAAACATTTGACATCCCTTCTTGAAGATATTCTTCAACTACATAGCTGAAATTTCTCTAATAGCTACAGCTCTTGGAATGCCTTGAATATTTCCTTGCTTCCCTTCCTCATCAAGACATGTGATTGTCTTGTTGTAACAATCTAGGATAGCATGATGTTTTTCCAACCAATCTATGGCAATTAAACAGTCATATGAACCCAATGGTATGATGTTTACATATACCTTTGTTCTAAGTCCATTCATGTCTATTTGACAACTTTTAACCAACTCATTGATCTTCCTCTTAGCCCTCATGGCTAACTGAACTAACCAATATTTCTTATGATTACTTATTTACAAGTGAAATATTTCAACAATGTTATCATTTATGTAACTATGAATAGCTCTGGAATCAATTAAAATTTCTATGGGCTATTTATCAATCTTACCTTCCACTTCAATCATGGGGGATTGATATTATTCCTACTTATTTTCCAAGGCTGCATAAATCCTTGCCATACATCCTCCGATGTCTTCCACTATTTCAGCCTCCTAAATATTGTGGATGGTCCTCATTCGTTCTCCTTTATGAGGGAAGTCCCTATATAAGTGTTTCCCTTCACATCCCCAACATTGAACATATTGTTGCTTAGCCTTTTCCAAAATGAATCTGCATTCTTTTGATCATTTTGGGCTACCTAGCCTTACTGATCTTCTTAGAAGTTATTTATGAAAAAGTGTGGTTTAAAACCTTTATTCCTTTGATCATTTTTCCCTTTCATCTTGTCATTCCAAGCATTTTGGAACACTGGCCTTCCTTTTCTTTTCTCATAAAGGCACCTTGCTTTGGTTTCTTCCAAGGTCTTGGGGTTATCATATTGAATCTTGTCACTATAGAAGGAGGGTAAACCACTTAGAAACCTCTTTATTTTAAACTTCTCATCCTTGATGAAGTCAACATACTTCATGAATTCAAAGAACCTCTTCTCATATTCCTCCATTATTATGGTTCCCAACTTGAGTTGAAAGAACTCTTTCATCTTTCTCTCATAGTAATGCTGGAACAAATATTTCTTTTGGAAATATCCTTTGACATATATCCATGAGATTATATTCTCATTGAGGTTATTGGATTTCTTAAGTTGATCCCACAACATGGCTTCCTTCCCTTGCGAGTGCTAGGTAGCAATCCTAGCTTCTACCCGGGATGGGTAGTCATGCAACTAGAAATATTTCTTCATTTACAACACCTAGGCCTATGCATATTCTCCTTTCCTGTGCTCACCATTGAAAGTAGGTGGATTTATTTTCCTAAGTTCACCTTGAAAGATGTCTGCCTAAGGCCTTCTTGTTTTCCTCCAAATAGGAGACACACTTGGGCTTCTCCCTGGCCTGAGCTTGCATGAGTTCTCCTAGTGAACTACCTTGGAGAATGATGGTGCCTGTTGATGCTTATTGAATTCCTATCATTTTCATGATCATCCCTTTTTCTATGGGATCTTGATGTTGATAATTTTCTAAACTAGGTGCCTGCTTGGTGCCAAAATCCTTGTTAACTTGCTTATGAAACATATTTAAGATCTGAAGTATCTCTTCTTGAGCCTTTATAATCCTTTCATTATCAGCCATGTAACTCTTCACTTTCCTATGTATACATCTCATAGTGATAGGACATTTCCTATGTCTTATTCCATTTGACTATCTCTAATCATTCTGCATTCTAACATGTAGACCTATAAACTCTTCCTTGTGGCTATAATATCCTTGAGCATCTTTCCTAATTCCAATCCTCATAAAGGAAATAAAGTTTCTTTATGTACTTCTAATTATGCAATAAATGTGCATGTAATAATTACTATTAGAACATGCATATTATACAACATTTTATTAATTAGAATATAGGTTGCTTCTTCATGAATTCCTGAAGGACACATTGTGGTGCAAACCCCCCACTCTCACATGGGGTCCACTGACCTCTCGATCTACAGATCTCAAGTTTATAGGAGATGGATTATCTCTCTAGGTCGCTCTAGACCTTTTTTGTTTAATTTCCATAGGTCTTTTCTATTAATTTTGGGCCAAAATTGGCTTTCCGATAGGCTCTTTCCATCTAGGCGCTCCCTCCACATGACCCAGGCCTAAAATCTAGGGGCTTACCTGCAGTCTTCCACCCAGTTCGAGACTTTGGGCCTTTACAGTTTGAGGGTTTCCAACAAACAGGGTCTTCGAGTCCGCTGAAGCACTGAACCCTCGAGAATGATCAATGACCTACAACCCCCACATATATCAATGTTTGACATTGAACTCCGCCTTTGGGATTCAACAATTCTCCCGTCGCTAGACCTATACACCTCCTCCCCTGAACATCGGTGAAATTGGATGGATATGCACCCTCCATGTGTACTATTTTAATCGATGATTGATGGTGTTTTGGTATTCGGGCATCCAACCACCTTGATGCATCTTTACTCCTCCATTTTTTCCCGAAGTCTCCACTCACCGAACCTTCCATATAGCTGGCACATGTCGATTAGATCAACGGTCACGATGGGTTTCGTGATTCTGGCCTTTAGGAGTCCTGGGACTTCGCACTTTTTCCCTAGTTTTACCTAAGTTTTCTAACGTCAAAGTGAGGGGCCAATTGACGTTAGACATCTATCTCCCAGATCGATGGATTTCGGCCCTTCGACGATATCCCGCAGAATCTTCGTCGTCACTTCTTCAAATTCTTCCCTCTAGGGGAATACTTTGCTGGTTCTCCTGAGCTTGGTTTTCCAAAGTGAATTGGACTTCAAAATAACCTTTGTGCACTCCTCATTCATGGTAAAAGGTAGTTATCTCCCATGAGCTTAAGCTTCAAAGTTATATGAGACCTTTGCCTCCCCTTTTCTCCCTTCCTTTGAAATGGAAAATGTTTAGACTTAGGAAATTTTATAAGTCTTTTCTCCTTGAAGACTCAGGTTGTTATCTCTCTTGAGCTTGTTTCTCCAAGGTTTTGGGATCCTTTCTCGAACGTATTGCAGCCTTGAAACTCTGCAACACTTAATTTTTCTTCCTCTAAATAGATAGTCTCGAAATGAATCTGCCTGCGCACTCCTTGCGTGGCTCTGTGCTTCTTTTTGCACTACTGTGTTGATGGGTCCTAAATCCCTTTAGTTCAACATTAGGAAGAAAACCCGCCACTGAGGCCCAATTAGACTCTGCAGCATTTAATAGTGGAATGGTTCTCCAGATCTTACGATCTGGCCAATTAATTGATGGGCTTTATGTTTTCTTGCGAAGGTGTCTCCTTCAATCGAGACTTTCTCTTTTTGTATTTTCTCTTAGGTGGGACCGAAGTAAGACTGTAAGCCAGTATAAACCAACTTGGAAACAAAATAGAATTAAGTTTAACTACTAGAGAAGAGGTTGAGCTTGGGATAACCCGCTACTCAAGCATGCAGATGACAATTCTATACCAATAGGCCTAGTAAAAATACATTAACCATGTGAGCATCCAATTACTGTCTGAGATACTAATTATAAGAAAGAAAACACATATGTGATAAAACAAAGGCAAGCAAAATAATCCACCTAATTAATCATCTATCACATGATAACACAATGATTCATCTTCATCATTAAAGTAAAGAACATCAAAACATTGCACCGGATAACTTAATAGATTTAATTTCCCTTACTCATTAGAGCATCATTCATGAGACGAGATAGGAAATAGTTCTTCTCCACATCTAATCACACATGCATTTGATTAAAATAACTTTGTTTCTGGTCCAAAAGGACTTCTCGATTAAATCTAGCTCGGAAATAGTTCTTAACAAACCAAAAAAAGAGTTTATTGCAGCAACCATTGACCTCTAACTAATTGGTCGATGTTCTTATTTATAACAAAAAATTCAACTGA
Organism: Picea mariana; assembly: GCA_032191745.1. Classification (NCBI taxonomy): domain Eukaryota; kingdom Viridiplantae; phylum Streptophyta; class Pinopsida; order Pinales; family Pinaceae; genus Picea; species Picea mariana. The sequence continues at coordinate 32,715 of JASDQU010108884.1, forward strand.
AAATAATGGCTAAGTGTAGTTTAAAAAAAACAAAAATAGCCACGTGGTGTCCTCTTCTAAAATTTTCTTTAACAGTCAACCCAAGATATCACTTGAAAGGGTGCCTTTTCTCATACTCCGACCAACTGATGAACAACTCAGTTTGGGCCCATGGAAATTTGTGTTGTTCCATTGGAGCCGCATAAATTCCTCTGACCTCCACCGCATGCACCCGATACTTCACTAGACTGGTGTTTAACTATTGTAGCACAGTCTGATCTCTAATCGGATGTTCCATAAATTTTTTCACTTGTCCGAGTGTGGTGTCGGTCACCTTCGCTAGCTCTTTGGCCCATAATGAATCTTGCTTGGTATGCGATTTGACTATGTCGCACAAGTCGATGAATTCATTGGGGGTACCGAACTTGGGGATTCTGATATCCTTCATCGTCTATTGATCTTCGGATTCAGTTTTTCTTGGATTTATCGGTGAAGTTACAGAGCCAATTTTGCTCGATAGTTGGAGAGATCTTTCCTGCAAATCAAAATTGAAATCGTTTAGAAATTTCTTATAGAACAATACTCGAAAAAATATATGAAAAGCGTAAGCGGAAATAAAACAGAGTGATGCAAACCTATAAATCCCGCTAAGTCTAGTTGTATGATACTTACGTGACCTCTGCAACCTTTTGGATTACCTGCACCATTTCTTTTAGCGGTGTCATTTTTCTTCAGTTAGGGTGGGTTACATCCATGCGTCACAGCATGATAAATTAGGTATGGAAAACATGAGAGTCAAATTCATGCAAGTGGCCAGTTTCCCCTTGGGGTCGGGAAAGGATGTTAGAGCTGAACATGTGCCAAAAGTACGAGTAAGTTCCCAAAAGATCGGATACTGTCATAAGGGAAGTCGTTAAATTCTTCAGGTAGAGGCAGGTTGCTCAAACAGAATTCGCATCAACAAGTGCATCAACCATCATTAGCTCATTATGGAGGCTGGGGAAATTGAAAGGAATCGAGATGATTGTACCAAACATCCTCCACAATTCCTATCCTCTGTATATCACATGCCCCAGATCATACCCATCACGCGGATGTGACACAATAATTCTTTAAAACATCCTTTCACAAGGCATTCAGTGTTCCTTGACACGTTTTGTCGCGTTGCCTCACTCCGTTATAAATTCTAGATGCTCTGGATGTGTTCTACTTACCATCTAAGCTTATGCACCATAGGTGACTCGTCTCGTGAGATAAATTCGATCAAATTCTTGGTTTTGGGCCTTTGTCAAATCCTCCATGCATAAGGTAGATACATTGTTGCACCATGGGAACTCCTCAAAATGCAAGACGGGGCCTTCAAGGCAGTCAAAGCATCGGGACTGAGCCACAAAATTCCTGGGACTCATTCTTATTAGCAGCGGTTGTTCTTGAGGCTTCATAGGGAGATTCTGACCTTCGCGCGGAAACGATGGTATCGCCCCGTGTGGAAGTCGAAGTGGAAGAATTTATGTCGGAAGGGCACAAGGTCGAAGTCACGCTTCCTCAACAACAGATACCGTGGAGGAGAGGAAGGCCCAGGAAGAATAAAGAAGTGGGAGAAGAAAACCAAATCCTGATTGATTCATTCCTACGATCAGCCGTTGAGGAATTCCTAATGCGTGTTATCCAGCTAGATCCTGTCGAAACGATAAGTCGAGGAAGCGGGAACCAAACGAGAAGGACAGAAACCTCAGGTTCTAACATTTGAGCACCTAGTCAGTAGCTAGAGAAGGCACAACTCGCCATAGCTAAACTCTACAAGGAAAATGGAGAACTACGACGGTAATTGGCGAAAAAGATCCTTGATGTGTCAGCACCTCAAGGTCGTGAAAGGAACACAACCTGGCTCAAGAGAAACTTCGGGAGGTGCAAGATACGATAGTGCAACTGCACAAGGTGCAAATAGTTTCGGAAGAAAAAAAGATGAAAACACCTCGGGGAGCGTGAAGCATCCAAGAAGAAAGTCTGCACACAGAAGAGGCCTGATTGGCGAACTTTGTTTTTCATTCTTAGACGCGACGCAAAACTTTGATAATTTTCCCTTTTTGTAAAGAGATTTTCATTTTCTTAATGTAGCCAGGTTGGTTGGCCAAAAGGTGTAGAAAGTGTCTATTGTATGTGACCTGAGCTCAATGGGAGTCTAATATAAAAGGTCTTGAGATTTTGACGAAAGGATTCTGGTCATAGTAGTTGAATGCATCTTTTTTTTTCTCTTTGTGTATGAATCTATTGTTTTCTTTGTCTAAATTTATTGCAAGTTAATCCTGATTTTGTACTTAGTGTTGCTCTGATTTGCTTTGTTTTTTATATTGATATCCTTCTAAGAAAGATCCCCAATGCTGATTGATTTCATCGTACGGTTCCGACGTGGCATCACTGACTCGGGATAGAAGGTACTAAAGACCGGGAAATTAGCTTATGGGTGATGGTCGGACTTGGGACTTTCTTCAAGTCAAGCGCTTTAAGATAAAATTGGGACTGCCAATACGGAAAAGGTATCAGAGATCATCTTTTGGCAATAAACCTATCACGTGTATTCCTTGTGAGTTAACATCCTTGAAAAAAACCGCGATACCGAAAACGTTTTGAAAGTCAGCGATCAGCGATATCTTTCCTTTATTCATGCAACGCCTATTCTTTTCGCTCATTACCGAAGCTGAAGAGAATCGGTTGTCGGCGATATCCTTGCGTGATGCTTTTCCTGAAAGAGCATCTTTCGTTTGTCGACGCCAACGAAGATCAAAACTTGATGACCTTAGTTCTCTCGAGTGATTTCTTTCACGCTCAATCCTTCCCGATGTTGAATTCCTTAAGCACATCGGGGAAATTTTTGACTGTCAATTCTCTAATTTAGATGTTAGTCTTTTAAGTTATTGGTTTTCGCATGCACGAGAAAAATTTGAAAGACTTAAATGGAAAAAAAAATGATAAGAAAAGGAAACATTTTTTCATACTGAGGTCGAATTAGACAGTGCAATAGATCAAGTGGTACCTAAAAAGTAAAATTTGACATAGGCATTTTAGGGTGTTTTGAGTGCTCAACAAATGGCAACTTACAGGGCAAAAGAGGAATCTTTGTTCCTCCTTCATGTTTGGCTGATACGAAAGATAGTGGAGAACATTATTGGCTGTAAATCAGAGCTTCGTTTACCATTGCATTTGAAATTCTCCGATTGATGCTTCTGGCTTTACCTGTGGGGTTTTTAACCTTTATTCCTCCTTCATTTCATGTAACTCTGACTCATTCCCTTTTGACAAAATCTAGTAAAGAATTCACTGGCATGGAGACTTTAGTTACCTTTACCCACTTGCTTCGGTGTTGCCTCACTGCCAGCAAGCATCCAAAACCCCAGCAAAGTCACCCTGAAATCACAAACCTTGTTGTGCTGCCAGCGAGTGTCCATAGCCCCGACGGAGATATTTGCATACCCTCTCCTACTATTTACTCTTTTGATAATTTCAATTTTATTTTGGCATGATGACCTAAGCGAGTGAGAAAGGATGATGTCTATTTATTTTGCAAAGTGAGATGGTTAAGGTGGATCCTTTGTTAGCTTTGTTTTCAGGGTTCATGTAGTCCTTTCCAGATTTCCTTCTTTCCCTTAAGGTCTTACCAAACCACCAAGAAGACACTTCTAACATTTCTCTGAAGTTGTTCATTTGTGTAGGTTAGATAGAGGACTCCTCAAAGCAACCGCAAGTTCCTCAATGCTTCTTTTGTTTTATATGAGTAATGAGTTAGGAACCGAGTTCGATATGTCACATTGTTTAAATTCAACCATTGTCTCGCCAAACACAACCTTCAAAAGCGCAAAAGTCCAAAAAAGCAAAAGAAAACAAAAAAAATGCATTTCGCAATCATGAAAACACTCATACAAAACACAAAACAAATTTTTTTTTTTATTGGAAATATTGTTTTAGGGCTTGACCATTCACTGGGAGGGCATCAGGTTCCCCCCTCAGATTTTGCAACCGATAAGTGCCTGCACCAATCTTCTCAGCCACTTGGAAATGTCCGAGCCATATATTTTGAAACTTAGAATGTTTCCCTTTTGGTTCATTTTCTCTGTCCCATTTTAGGACTAAGTCTCCTACTTCAAAATTCTTCTCTTTAGCCTTATCCTTTTCAAACCATCTTTTAATGATATGATGGTGAGCTAGGAATTTTGACTTATCCTTTTCTCTCTCTTCTTCTAGCATGAGCAAAGTATCAATTCTTTGTTGCATGACCAATGAAGGTTCCCTGCTGGAATCTTGGGCTAGTTGAAGAGATGGAAGATAAAGCCCATTTGGGAGAATGGCTTCCTGCCCGTAAACCATAAGATAAGGGGAATTTCCTATAGCTTCCTTGAGTGTTACCCTATCATCCCATAGAGCGTTATGGAGTAGATTATGCCAAATCCTTTGGTTATCTGCAACCATCTTCTTTAATATCCTCACTAGGTTCTTATTAGTTGATTCTGCCACCCCATTTCCCTATGGATAATAATTTGTAGAGTACCTAATTATGATTCCTTTGTCCAGAGAAAAATCTATCTATAGGGTGAAAGACAAATAAGCTTCATTATCGAAAACTAGGACATAAGGGACCCCAAACCTTGTGATTAGTTGTTGTTCTATGAACTAGATCACCACCATCTCATCTACATGAGTCAGAGGGATGGCTTCTGCCCACTTCATGAAGTAATCGGTGGAAGTAAGAATGTACTTGTGTTGTTTTGAAGAACTGGGTGTAATTTCTCCTATCATATCCAACCCCCATTGCTCAAAAGGCCTAGAGACAGTCACTGGTTGGAGTGGGACTGCCGCTCTTTGCTCCCTCCCAGCACTTACTTGACAAGTTTTACAGTTTCTAGCATAGGTGTGAGTGTCTTTGAACAAGGTGGGCCAATAATAGCCATCTTTCAGTATCTTAAGAGTGGTGGTGTTTCCTATGAAATGTCCACTGGCAGGGCCATCATGGATATCCTTCAGAACTTTGTCTGCATCTTCACGTTCGAGACATATTAATAGTACCCCATCATAATTAATCTGGAAGAGTATCAAATTTATGAGGCAATATTGTGCAGATTTTAACCTGAGAGCTCTCCTTTCCCTAGGGTTGAGATTTTCTAGACAAGTCCCACGGTGTAGGAGATAAGTTAAATTATTATACCAAGACTCATGTCCTAGGGAAACGCATGAGGATTCACCACACCATAATGCCATTTCATTCTGCCATATGGGATCTTCATTTACTTGGTCCTGGGCTTCAGCTGCAAGTTTGCACAATCCTTGCCCTTTAACTAGTTTGCCAAGTTTTATATCTAGATCAAATTCTTGAACTACTACCATCGAATTCCCTCTTCTTTCCCCCATCTCCTCTTGAGTGAATAGGGATCCGAATGCAGGGTGGGGCACAATTACTTTGGTGTGGTTCTTGACGATGTAAGACCTGAAGTGTTTTATTGCCTTATATACTGCATAGCCTTATTTATCTATAGTATGATAATTAAGTTTAGCTCCTTGGAGATTAGTGCTAATGAATGACATTGGAGCCTCATTGTTGTCATCATCCTTCTAACTCAATACTATAGCTAATGACTGGTCGGAGGCGAAATTATAGAGGAAGAAATCTCTGTTGAAATCGGGACTTTGTAACACAGGGGCTTGAGATATAGTTGTTTTGATTTTGCGAAAAGCATCCTTCCATTCATCATCCCATGTAAATTCGACATCTTTACGAATCATCTTTTGTAAGGGTTTGATAGTTTCCACGAAATCGGGAGTGAATTTCCTTATGAAATTGATTTTCCTGAAAAAAGACTGCATAGCTTTCTTGTTGTGAGGAAACGGAAGTTGAGCTATGGACTCAATCCTTTTTGGGTCTATGTGAATGCCTGCTTGAGATATGATGTGGCCTAGCAGCTTATCTTCCTCAACGTCAAAAATAGTTTTCTTAGGATTTAAGGATATGCCGTATCTCCTACACCTTTCGAAAATCTGAGTTAAGTGTTGGATGTGCTCTTCTTTGTTCTTTGAATACACAGTTACATCATCCAGATACACTACCACACACTTTTTTATTAGTCCCTAAAATTCTACGTCCATGGCCCTTTTGAAGATCACCCCTGCATTGATTAACCCAAAAGTCATGTATTTATAAGCGAAGGTTCCCCACTTGGTTCAGAAGGTAGTTTTCAAACGATCTTCCTCTGAAACCAGGACTTGGTTGTAACCTAAAAAAACGTCCAGTAGAGAGAAAATATTTGTGCCAAACATGGTCTGCAGGAGTTGCTCCATTGGCAGGACTGGGTAATTGTCCTTTTCAGAAGTTCTGTTGAGGTTCCTAAAATCTACACATAAGCATATTTCTCCATACTTTTTCCTCAGATGAACTAAATTTTCTACCCGCACGGATTGTCTAACCTGGAAGATGATTTTGGCATTCAAAAGTTTCTTCAATTCTTGATACATGAGAGGTTCCAGGGATGGGTGATACTTTCAAAGATTTTGTTGGAAGGGTTTCACTTTGGTTCTTAACAGGATAGTGTGTTGAATGATGTGGGTATAATAATTTTTCAGATCTCTATAGGACCATGCAAAGACATATTGGTATTGTCTAAACAGTTTGAGGTAAGCCTTTCTTTCCTCTTTAGATATATTCTTTCTGAGATTCACATTCTTTGGGTTTTTCGGGGTTTCGAGATTTATAGTTTCATGCAGGGGATAGGAGCTACCGGTCTTTGAATTTTTTGGCCCCTTAAATCGTTCCTTTAGGTCAAAAAGGTTTCCCAAATTAACTATCCCTTTCGAGATTGTGTGAGACTTCTATTTATCAATAGTTTGACCTGTCTAAGGATCAGTTCTTGTTAATTGTTCCTGGAATACTTCATCGTCAATAGCTAAGTCTTTGAAATTATCTTGGTTAGTCATAAATTTGATGATTTGTTCATCCCCTTCGAAGAATTTCCAATTAGAAATATTGTTGGGCACCAATGGTTTGTAGAGTTGTTCCACAGTGAATTGGGAGGCTTCATAACATTCTAGAGGTGACAGCCTTGAAGCGGTCATGGCCAGAGAATCAGCAAGGATATTCTTTGCTCTGGGGATCGTGGTGATATTGAAATCTTCAAAATGCTCTATTAACCTATGCACTTCCTGTTGATAATTCTTTAAGTGCAGGAAATTGCAATGTATAGTATTCCTCACTTGTCTAACGATAATCTCCAAGTCTTTGAAAACCTTCAATTCTTTGACATTTAAGTCTATGGATTTCTTTAACCCTTGTACTAGATCTTCATACTCGGCCTTGTTATTGGGGCATTTGAATTCTAGTCTATAGGATAGGAAATGAAATTTACCTTTTGGATCATTGAGGATGCACCCTGCCCATGATCCTTCCTGT
>JASDQU010108884.1:49068-63981 GCA_032191745.1 Picea mariana
TCTTCTCCACGTCCAATCACACATGCATTTGATGAAAATAAATTTGTCTTTGGTCTAGAAGGACTTCTTGGTTAAAGCTAGCTAGGAAATAGTTCTTAACAAACCAAAAAAAGAGTTTCTTGTAGCAACCATCGACCTCTAACTAATTGGTCAATGTTCTTATTTATAACATAAAATTCAACTGGAAATAACGGCTTAGTGTAGTTTAAACAAAACAAAAATCGCCACATGGCATCCTCTTCTAACAGTTTCTTTAATAGTCAACCCAAGATATCACTTGAAAGGGTGAGTTTTCTCATACTTCGACCAACTGATAAACAACTCCTCACAGGTTTGGGCCCATGGAAATCCATGTTGTTGTAGTGGCACTGCATAAATTCCTCTGATCTTCACCACATGTGCCCGATACTTCACCAGACTAGTGTTTAACTGTTGTAGCACAGTCTGAGCTCTAATCAGATGTTCCATAAATCATTGATCTTGTGAGGGTGTGGTGTCAGTCACCTTCGCTAGCACTTTGACCCATAATGAATCTTGCTTGGTATTCAATTTGACTATGCTGCACAAGTCGACGAAGTCATTGGGGGTGCCAAATGTGGGGAGTCTGATATCCTTCATCTCTTGTTGATCTTTGGATTCAGTTTCTCTCGGATTTCTCGGTGAAGTTACGGAGCCAATTTTGCTCGATAGTCGGAGAGATCTTCCCTTCAAATCATAATTAAAATTATTTAGAAATTTCTTATAGAACAATACTCAAAAAATATATGAAATGCATAAGTGGGAAGAAAACAGACTGATGCATACATGTAAATCCCACTAAGACTGGTTGTTTGATACTTATGTGAGCTCTGCAACCTTTCGGATTACCTGCACTGTTTATGTTAGCATCGCCATTTTTCTTCAGTTAGGGTGGGTTACATCCACACGTCACAACATAATAGATTAGGTATGGAAAACATGAGAGTCAAAGTCACGCTAGTGGCCGATTGCCCCTTGGGGTCGGGAAAGGATGTTAGAGCTGAACATGTGCAAAAAGTATGAGTAAGTTCCCAAAATATCGGATACCATCATAAGGGAAGTCATTAAATGATTTAGGTCGAGGCAGGTTGGTCAAACAGAAGTCGTATCTACAAGTGCATCAACCATCATTAGCTCATTATGGAGGCTAGGGAAATTGAAAGGAATCGAGATGATCATACCACCCATTCTCTGCAATTCTCACACACCCCGGATCATACCTGTCACGCGGATGTGACACAATAATTATTTAAAACATTCTGTCGCAAGGCATTCAATGTTCCCCGGCACATTTCAGCTCACTTCCCCACTCTGTTATAAATTCTAGATGTTCTGGATGTGTTCTACTTACTAGCTGAGCTTATGCACCATAGGTGAATCGTCTTGTGAGCTCAATTCAATCAACTTCCTAGTTTTGGGCATTTGTCAAATCCTCCACGCATAACGTAGATACGTTGTTGCACCATGGGAACACCTCAAAATGCAAGACGGGGCCTGCGAGGTAGACGAAGTGCCAGGCCTGAGCCACAAAATGCCTAGGACTCATTCTAATTAGCAGCAGGTGTTCCCAAGGCTTCAGAGGGAGATTCCGACCTTCACGCAAAAATGATGGTATCGCCCCGTGCAGAAGCTGAAGTGGAAGAAGTTACATCAGAAGGGCACAAGGTGGAAGTCATGCTTCCTCAACAACAGATATCACGGAGGAGAGGAAGGCCCAGGAAGAATAAAGAAGTGGGAGAAGAAAACCAAATCCTGATAGAGTCACACACACAATCAACTGCTGAGGAATTCCTAATAAGCGCTATCCGGCTAGAGTCTGTCGAAACCATAAGTTGAGGAAGCGGGAACCGAATGAGAAGGATAGAAGCCCTGGGTTCTAACATTCAAGCATAGGTATCGGCTATGAGGAGTCAGCTATGAAACAGATTGGAGAGACAAAGCTTAACTTATTAAAGAAGTAGACCCAGTAGTTCAAGCTTCCCTTAGACACAAGCCCTTGTTACACCCGTTTCATTTAGAAAGTATAGGGGCTAAACAACCAACGATGGTAGAGTATCCCCATTTAGCAACACAAGCACTCAACATATCGATAAATTTATAATGTTTCCTTAGTTTCTCTATAGAGTAGGCACAACTCACCATAGCTGAACTCTGCCAGGAAAATGGAGAACTAAGACGACGGTTGGTAGAAAAGACCCTTGAGGTGTCAGCACCTCAAGGTCGTGAAGGGAACACAACCTGGCTCAAGACGAAACTTCAAGAGGTGCAAGATATAATCATGCAGTTGCGTGAGGCCCAAAGAGTGTCAGAAGCATAAAAGATGAAAACACCTTAGGGAGTGCGAAGTAGCCGGGAAGAAATTCCGCAAGAAGAGGCATGATTGGCGAACTTTGTTTTGCATTCTAAGACGCGACGCATAACTTTGACAATTTTCCCTTTTTCTAAGGAGATTTTCATTTTCTTAATCTAACCGGGTTGGTTGGCCAAAAGGTGTAGACAGTGTCTATTGTATGTGACCTGAGCCCAATAGGAGTCTAATATAAAAGGTCTCGATATTTTGACGAAAGGATTATGGTCATAGTAGTTGAATTCATCTTTTTTTTTCTCTTTGCGTATGAATATATTGTTTTCTTTATCTAAATTATTGTAAGTTAATCCTGATTTTGTACTTAGTGTTGCTCCAATTTGCTTTGTGTTTTTTATTGATATACTTCTATGAAAAACCCTCGATGCCGATTGATTTCATCGCACGGTAGCAACGTGGCACCACTGAGTCAGGATACAAGGTACTAAAGACTGGGAACTTAGCTTATGGGTGATGGTTGGACTCGAGACTTTGTTCAAGTCGAGCGCTTTAAGCTAAACTTGGGACTGCCAATACCAAAAATGTATCGGAGGTCGGCTTTTGGCAATAAACCTATCAAATGTCTTCCTTCTGAGTTAACGTCCTTGAAAAAACCCCCGATACTGAAAACTTTTCGGAAGTTGGCGATCGACGTTATCTTTCCTTTATTCGTGCAATGCCTATTATTTTCACTCCTTACCGATGCTAAATGGAATCGGTTGTCGACGATATCCTTGCATGATGCTTGTCTCGAAAGAGCATCTTTTATTTGTCGATGCTGACGAAGATCGTCACTCGATGACCTTGGTTCTCCTGAATGATTTCTTTCACGCTCAATCCTTCCCGATGTCGAATTCCTTAAGAATGTCGGGGAAATTGTTTACTGTCAATTCTCTAATTTATATTTTAGTCTTTTAATTTATTGGTTTTTTCATGCTCGAGCAAACTTTTAAAGACTTAAATGGAAAACAAAATGATAAGCAGAGGCAACATTTTTTCATACCGAGGTCGAATTAGACAGTGCAACAAATCAAGTGGTACCCAAAAAGTAAAATTTGACATAGGCCTTTTAGGGTGTGTTGAGTGCTCAACATACTGCTAACAAGGTCCAACATTATCTCTCCTGATCTTCTGTGATTTGGACTTAACTCTTTCAACGCACTCCTTGCAAAAAAATGTGCACTCCTTGCATGAGCTCTCAGAAGAGAAACAATTGAAACTTATTCTAACTCCACATACTCATGTATTTAATCATAAAATACATTCAAAAGCACAAGAACAAGTATAAAGAGAGAATTGAAGTGAACATGAAACATACCATTCATTCAGATAAACATAGTAACAACACCAAACATTTGGGTCAAAGCTTCTTTGTTCTATTTATTCAAGTGATAAAATATACATACATACAGGTAGTCCTCCACTGCTCCTTCAACAAAATTATACAATGCTCTCTATCTCACAAAGCAGCAACAACAACTCTCTCTCTCTCTCTCTCAATAACCACTATCATGCAAATAAGCAACAACTTTCACACAATGAGCAACAACAACCTCTTTGGCCATAAGATACAAATACATATACAAGGGGTCATTCATCGATCATTTCCCTCCATCTCTTAACTTTCGGCCTCATTGATGTCACCTACATCTAGTGCTCTCCTCTGTGCAGTTTCCATGGCATCTAACCTTGCAAGGAGTCTCCTCATTTCCTCCTCCACTATTGGATTTGTCACAAGTCTATCCCTGTGTATCCTTAGCAACATGGTGTTGATATTTCCTTCACATAGAGTCCTCACTTGGAACAGACACCTCACTGTCACCTAGGGTCCACTAAATTCTCAATCTAAGGATCACAAGTTTACATGAGCTAGATTAGATCTTTAGGTCCCTCTGGACTTGTTTTTTTTAATTTCCACATGTATTTTTTGTTGATTTCAGGCCAAAATTGGCTTTCTGATAGGATATTTCCATCCAAGCGCTTCGTCCATGTGACCTAGGCCTAAAATATAGGGGATTACCTGCAGTCTTCCACCCAGTTCGTGACTTCGGGCCTTTATGGTTCGAGGGTTTCCGATGAAAAGGGTCTTCGAGTCCACTAAACAAATGAAACAATGATGTGTTGAGCCCCTGGGAATCATCAATGGTCTACAAACCCCACATAGATCAACAGTTGATGTTTAACTTCACCTTCGAGCTTTGACAATTCTCCCATTTCCATACCTCTACACCTCCTCCCCTGAACGCTGGTGAAATGGGATGGACCTCCACCCTCCACGTGTACTATTTGAATTGACAGTCGATGGTGTTTCAGTCTATGGGCATCCAACCACTTTGACATGCCTTTACTCCTCAATCTTTTCCTAAAGTCTCCACTCATTGAACCTTCTGTACAAATGACACCTATCGATTATATCAATGGTTGGGATGGGTTTGGTGATCCTGGCCTTTGGGAGTCCTGTATCAGACATAACTTTTTCCTAGGATCTGATACCACTTGGTGTAGACCCCCCACTCTCACCTAGGGTCCACTAACCCCTCAGTCTAAGGATATCAAGTTTACAAGAGCTGCATTATCTCTCTAGGTCCTGATGGACATATTTGTTTTAATTTCCACAGGTATTTTTTGTTGATTTAGGGCCAAAATTGGCTTTCTAATAGGATCCTTCTAGCAAGGTGCTCCCTCCACATGACCCAGGCCTAAAATATAGGGGCTTACCTACAGTCTTCCACCCAGTTTGGGACTTCAGGTCATTATGGTTCAAGGGTTTCCAATGAACATGATCTTCAATTCTATCGAAGCAATGAAAAAATGAAGCGTCGAACCCCCGAGAATGATCAACGACCTACAAGCCCCACATAGATCTATGGTTGACGTTGAACTCCACCTTTGGGATTTGACAATTCTCTTGTCGCTAGATGTCTACACCTCCTCCCACGAACGACGGTGAGATGGGATGGATCTCCTCCCTCCACATGTACTATTTGAATTGACATTCAACAGTGTTTCGGTCTTCAGGCATCCAACCACCTTGATGCACCTTTACTCCTCCCTTTTTTCCCAAATTCTCCAATCACTAAACCTTCCATCCAACTAACACCTGTTGATTAGTTCAACGATCAGGATGGGTTTCATGATTCGAGCCTTCGGGAGTCCTAGGACTTTGCACTTCTTCCTTGGTTTCAATGAAGTGTTGTAACACCAAAGTGAGGGGCCACTTGACATTGGAAAACTATCTCCCAGATCAATGGCTTTTGGCCTTTCAGTGATATCTTGCAGAATCTCTGTCATCACTTCTTTGAATTATTCCCTCTAGGGGAATACGGTCGTTGGTTCTCCTGAGCTTGGTTTTCTGAAGTGAATGGGACTTTTAACTTCCCTCTCTACACTCCTCCTGCATGGTAAAAGGTAGCTATCTCTCCTAAGCTTAAGTTTCATAGGTATATGAGACCTCTGCCTCCCCTTTCACACTTCTTTCGAACTGGAAAATGTTTAGAATTAGGAAATTTTTTAAGTCTTTTCTCCTCGAAGAATTAGGTTGCTATCTCTCCTGAGCTTATTTCTCCAGGGTTTTGGTATCCTTGAGCACACATATTACAGCCTTGAAACTCTGCAACACTTAACTATTCTTCCTCGTAATAATTAGTCTGGAAACAACTCTGCTCATTGATCCGGATTATTTTCGACACGAATTGAGAGCAGAGATATAATAAATAAATTCACAGAGATATCATATATATTCAATAATATAAAAAATATGTATCAGAGATGCAACCATAAAAAAAGATATACAGTAATACGTGATTTCTATTAATGAAATAAATGTACAGAGACAGTAAAAATACAGAGTGAAAGACTCGCTAGAATGGTGGCAACTTATCTCTGAGAAGAGATGTGACGCCTACTAGGATTCGCAAGAACATGGTTACAATGAGGCTCTGAAGGCATTTTTACAATAAATGGGAGTGCCAAAAACACTAGACATCCAAAAACCTAACCCTAGGAGATGAAGCACCAAAAGTCATGTGGGCCCTGTTTGGGTAAGTTAGTACATTAACTTTTCGAGGTCATAACTTTTGCATACGATCTCCGTTTTAGCCGTATGATAGCTCGTTGGAAAGGTATCATCAAGGAGATTAATTTTGGGAGCTCAATAATTCCTTTGGATATCATTTAGAACCTTTATCTTGAAAAACCTTCATTTGGGCCCTCAAAATGGCCCCGGAAGTTAAAAAATGCTAAAAATAGTAAATTGCCAAATTTTCTAGAAAACTATTTTGAGCTAGTCAAAAAAGGTGGGTGGCCACTGATATCCACCTAGATCACTCCTTGTGTGGATTTTTTATTCTCTCTGCACTACTACTAACAAGGTCCAGCGTTATCTCTCCTGATCTTCTCTGAGTTATACTTAACTATGTCAACTCACTCCTTGTGAAAAAATGTGCACTCTTTGCATGAGCTCTCAGAAGAGAAACAATTGAAACTTATTCTAACTCCACAGAGTCATGTATTTAATCATAAAATACATTCAAAAGTACAAGAACAAGTAGAAATATAGAATTTAAGTGAACAGGAAACATACCATTCATTTAGATAAATATAGTAACAACAACACCAAACATTTGGGTCAAAGCTTCTATGTTCTATTTATTCAAGTGATAAAATATACATACATACAGGTAGTCCTCCACTACTCCTTCAACAAACTTATACAATGCTCTCTGTCTTACAAAACAACAACAACAACTCTCTCTCTCTCTCTCTCAATAACCATTATCACGCAAATAAGAAACAACTTTCACACAATGAGCAACACAAACCTCTTTGTCCATAAGATACAAATACATATACAAGGGATCATTCATCGATCATTTCCCCCAAACAACCTAAATGCTATCCTATCAGGTTTTATGAATCCACATACTAAGGACTGAGAAATTAATGTCATTTACAAAAAATATAAGGGCTGACAGAAGACCTTTGTACAACACAGCCTTTACATTTAAGAGATATTGATTTGAGAGGATTTTTGACGATTGCCTTAGCCTCCAATTCATTAATTACATTTCTTTTAAAAATTTTCAAATTCAAAAAGGTGCACTCTCCCTTTCCATAGTCCAAATCAGCTTCATGCATGCACTGGATGATGTGCCTTCCTCCAACATGTCCTCTTCTTTTAATGCTGATGTAGATGCTCTTGCATCACATTGCACTAATTCAATTTTTTATTTTCTTGATGCATTCCTCCCAGAAACATCTTTCCAACGATTGAAAACTTGCTGAAAATCGAGCTTTGGTTTGAAATTTATATCCCTTTGAAGTTCTTGTATAGGCCTAGAACATCTCCAGAGACCTGAAGTCCCATATTCTTCTCTCGCTCCAAAATCTGTCTTAATGGATTCATAATGGGTCTAAGTCATATTATTCTTGATACCTTCCATGAACCCACCACCAGCACTTAGTTTCTTTTTCATTTACCGACTTGTGAACTTATAAAATTGTAACCTTCTTTCATAATTCCATCGGAAAAGTCTCAACACTTAACCATTTTTCCACTTTTTTGCAGACTTGTGGACTCACAGACTCATAGACTCACAATATTGTAACGATTCTTTCATAAATCCATCCAAAAAGTCTCAACACTTAACATTTTTTCCACTTATTTGCGGACTCACAATCTTGTAACCTTTCTTTCATAAGTTTGTCCGAAAAGTCTCAACACTTGGTCATTTTTCCATATTTGCAAACTCGCAGAATCACAATATTGTAGCCTTTATTTCATAATTCCATCCAAAAATTATCAACACTTAGTCATTTTTCCATCTTTGCAGACTCAAAGACTCGCGAAATGATAGACTCATAATATTATATCCTTCTTTTCATAAGTCTATCTGAGAAGTCCCAACACTTAGCCATTTTTCCATCTTCACAGACTCGCAGACTCATGGGATCATAATAAGTCCCAACACTTAGTCATTTTTCTATCTTCACAGACTCATGGACTCATGGACTCAAAGAGTCATAATAATTCCCAACACTTATCCATTTTTCCATCTTCGTGGACTCGCGAACTCACAGACTCACACTTGGAAAAACTTCCAAGATATTACCGCAGTTTCGTGGGATTGACATCTAGTCTACCACATGGATCCATATCACTAGCCAACTGTAATCTCGTCCAACATGTACCTGCCACCATGGAAGCACTCATCTTTCTTCTACCACATCAGCTGAGATGTGGCCTCCATGCCATGCTGATGTCATCATACGAAAAAATACCCAAATTTTTCTGATTTTCTGATTTTTAAAATTTCCAAAGGGGATCAATTCTTCATATTTCCCTTGAAATTCCTCTCAATTGTACTACAACAATTTCAACAAACAAATTTCAGACATCCTTTTTCTGGCATTTCATCAAACATTTTTCTTGCATAATATGTAATTTTCACTTCTCCGTTCCACTAATTGGCCCATCCAAGCTCAATGTTGAAAAATGGGCTCTGATATCACTTTGTAATGTACCCATCCACCCATGTTGGGCCACGTCATGAAAACACTCTCTTGTCATCAAATCTAATACCATTTTAGTAATTTACCTAGCCTCTAGCAAAGCAACAATACATGCAGAATTAACATAAAATGAAATTTCTACTAATTAAAGAAATTATTTTACTATTAGTCGATTTCCTGTAGCTTACAACTACAAATTAAAACAAATTTAGTTAATGTATTTAACCAAAAAATAGAATAATTTATAGCATGCTAATAATCAACATGTATTTCAACTAAAAAACTCATTACAATAGCATATAAATCATTTCCAAATACACAGAGTTCATGCACAACAATTAAATACATAATTTATCATAACAACAAGATAAAACAGTTATATTTTCCCAATAGTTTTTCAACCAGTTGATTGGGATAGACGTTCCACCCAATCATGGACTGACTATTCCAAATTTCAACAGCCATTCACCCCTGAGTTGAGGCTAGAAATCGACAAAAGAGGTTGGTCTCCCACATTCCACTCACAACTCATAAAACTCTCAACCCAACTTATATTTTCCTACACCTATCCCGATTTTCCACCAGCTCTCTTCCTCTTGACCTGTCCAACCCAAGGAATGCATCATTATTTTATCAAGGTTAACCAAATGGATGTACCATCTGTTTATCAAGTATAACCCAAGGAATGAGCCATTAGTTTATCAAGGTATCTCCGGCACAAGCAACTAGGAATCTCTCAATTGAGAACTTCAAGGGAAACTGTTGCTGGAAAAACTATCAAAAAACTAGCAACAACACTTGTTGTTCTAGTGAAACTCACCCAGGAGTTCACTCTTCGGACCTAAAAACCTGGCTCTTTAGTTCTCCAGTTCCAATTCACTCCTATTACGCTCCAACTTTCTCTAGTATTCTCCCTCCATGGATGTATCTACTTCCAGCTTTCTTTCTTTCTCTTTGCTTTCTTCTCATGCACCCAGATTACTCTCTCCAATCTCTTGTTCCAACCCATACCAATTTCCTCTCTTTGGTTTACTTTTCTTAGCTCACGCTCTTCCCCCAAGATGATTTCTCTCAACCCCCATGTGCCCAATAAATTTGGGATGTGACCACTCACACCCACCCTCTTACATGTATTCAAGGATTGGCTTTGGAAACACTCAATGAGAAATGGGAAGGTTCATATACAAATAGAAATTTAGGAAAATGGTTTAAATCATTATACATGGGTAATTCCCCCTTGGACCCCTCTTAGCCATTATCCTAGACACTCCCATCAGTTATGGATTAATTCTAGCCCCGTCTCTTTTCCATGTCCCCTTTCTTTTTCCCTTGACTTTAAGGGGAGGACAACAATTAAAAAAAAAACAAAAGTAAGAGCATCTGGAAAAAAACGATTTATTTCTATCAATAGACCGACTAAAAAAATGAACAATGAAATAGCTAACACAAGCATTGTGGAAACATAGGTATTTATATCTTTCATTGTAAATTCTCCTTATCTATCATAATGTGTAAGTGATTCAACTGTATCAATAGTTACGAATCCCAGGGAAAACTCAGAACTGATGAATATATGTATAATGTGATCCGGGATGTGGTCCTATTTATAGAGTAGAAAAAAGATGTTTCATCACCAAATTTTTCTAATTAATCTTCTTGATAATATACCCTACATGCATGTATAAAGTCTTTTTATTCACGAGACTGAAGAGAAATGAAGGTGGGAAAATGTGGGAAACAGATTTTGAATTCTATAAAATAACATTGTCTAATGATTAGAAGGGATGTAGTGGCTTCACATTTTATTAATAAAACAAAGAAATACAATTTTTCATATTACATCGCTTGGTTGTAGCCACATATTATATCTACATAATCATTAATTAAACTGGGGATTATAGTGGGGATGTTACAAATGCACTAAATGTGCTAGTTTATACAACTAATAAACAAATAATATTTAATGTTAAGCCAATTTTTCCCTATATTTCAGTTGGTGGTTTGGGTGACCTAGGCATATTTAATGGGCATGAAAACCAATTCCTGAGGCATGAAAATGTGTGCCAAAGAGAAGTTTTGTATAGAAATTCATTCCAAGTATGGATTTGTCTTGATTTTCATGCAAGAGGTGTCCCTCTTTTGGGTTTGTCTTGTTTTGCATACCATTGAATTCTTTGAGGGAAGTATAGAGTGCTTATACTCATTTTTCTCATAATTTTGAGAGCAATATGATGGTGATGTATATTATATGTAAAAATTCTATGTATGAAAATTGTTAGTACAATTTGTCATGTATGAGACCCATAGTATCGGTATGCATGCAAAAAGGGGTCTTTAAGTATCGGTTCATAAAAGAATCAAGTTTATACTCATTTTTATCAGAATTTCATGAAGAGTTTCGTAATGACCTCTGTTTCTGGGATTGAGAAGCAAAATTGAATATTGACATCAAATTTGTCATTGTAAGCCCATTTATTGTACTTTTGAAATTTTGAGCATTAATAGAGCAGTCTATTTCGCTCTATTTTGAAAGTCATTTTATTTTCACTAGTTATATTTATTAGTTAATGATTTTTTTGGATAAGTAAGACATTTACATGATATTTTTCAAGTATTCAAGACGATCTTCAACTTCCTGAATCTGGTTGGATGTTTATGTGTATTTATGAACTAATTGACATCTAAGGATTTTCGGGCTGAATTGGTATCATAGTTTGTTGATATTTCAGATCAAGTTGGTATTAGGAA
The DNA here is from genome assembly GCA_032191745.1 of Picea mariana. Lineage (NCBI taxonomy): Eukaryota > Viridiplantae > Streptophyta > Pinopsida > Pinales > Pinaceae > Picea > Picea mariana. The sequence continues at coordinate 60,689 of JASDQU010108884.1, forward strand.
CGCATTTGGCATTTCCAGATAATGTGGTATTAGAGTTTGTTTTGACTTGTATTTGCAAGTGAATGCTTATGAGATCCAAAACTAAATGGTGAAGGATCGTGTGAAGACTAGTAAGTACATTCCTAAGATTGGTTTGAGGTGTGTAATTTGAAAGAAAGAAATGGATTCAACAAAAGGCATGGATTCTTCTAATCCAAATCATTTCAGTACTAAAGAGGTATTATTTTCTTCATTCATGGCAATGAATACCATGGTGGAAGAGATGTATGGGGATTGAAATAAGGCCAAGAGAATTGGTGGTAAAAGCAAAGGAAAGCCACATAACTTCGAGAAGAAGTCGAAGAAGCCTGCATGTTCTCATTGCAAGAATAAAGGACATGATGTGAGGCATTGTTGGAAGTTGCATCCATAATGGAAACCGAAATGGGATCAACCTAGAAAGGGTAAAAAGAACACCATGACCATAGTTCAGGATCTTGGATCAAATTCTGCAGATGAAACTACAGTTACAACTATGGGCATCGAAGGTAAGTCTTTTGTTGCAAGTTTCAGTTTGAATAATTATTTTTCAAAGGCTAATGTAATTCCTGATGGAAGGTGTCATCACTCTGTAAATTATCTTGGTTAATGAGGAAAATCATAGAGGTAACCTCAAAACCACTTTAGAGATGAAGCTATCCCTTTCACCTCAGAGAGGGATCTCTCTTTACAGCTCAGTAAAGAATTGCAGGATGTCAAATTGGGCACAGTGGCTAGATCTGTAATTGAAGAAAAAATTATGAAATTGGTGGAAGAGATAGGAGAAAATATCCATTGGGAATGAAGTCTAAATAGATGAACATTAATCTAAATTACAGAGATGTTGATTGTATGATCTGTTAAATTATGAGATTGATTTCTTATGCGGATTAATTCTTTTATTTTCTTCAATACTTTGATTCCAGCTTAATACACTTCAACAATTACATATCATAATTGAAGAGCAATAATTATGTAGATAAGTAAACATGCATATCAACAACACATATACCCCGGGGAAACCCTGTACAGGGAGAAAACCCCTAGCAAACAATATTCTTTTATTTCATTAATAATGTAAGATCTCTTACAAATATCCACCATGAATGTTCTACTCTCAAAGAGCTTTCTAAGATGACTCTGACCTGACAAAGACTTACAAGACCTTGCTGAAATACACCTCTGATATACTGCATCTTTATCACTGATGTGATCCTCTATTACTTCACCCTCAACCTACATATGAAAACTGTCTTTCAAAACTGTGTTGTAGAACTATGTTGAAGAGAGGGTTCAACCACTTCTTATATAGGCCAAAGAGGGGAAGAGGGGAAGCTCTAAATAGTAACCTGATTGCATGCATTAAACATAACTCAGCTTCATGCTTTAGTTCAAACTTAGAACTAGACTTGAGATTAGTTACAACTCAGATTTACACTTTAGTTCGAACTTAGAACTAGACTTGAGATTGGTTACAAATCAGCATTACACTTTAGTTCGAACTTAGAACTAGACTTGAGACTTACATGCTTTAGTTTGAACTTAGAACTAGACTTAAGACTTTAGTTGCCACTCAACATTACACTTTAGTTCTAAAATAAAACTAGACTCAAGACTTTAGTTGCAAATCAACATTACACTTTAGTTCTAAAATAGAACTAGACTCAAGACTTTAATTGCAACTCAACATTACACTTTAGTTCTAACATAGAACTAGACTCAAGACTTTAGTTGCAACTCAACATTACACTTTAGTTCTAACATAGAACTAGAATCAAGACTTTAGTTACAACTCTTGACAAGGAAATTCAAATTTCTCTTCATGGTGGATAATGTTTACATGTGCCAACGCACTAGATCAATACAATTACATCATTTGCAATATTAGGAATATCGTTTGTTTCTAGCTCATAGGAATTTTACATTCAACCTAAATCTTTCTAGATACCTTGACTTTTGTTCATGGCTCACAAGGTTTGACTAGGCTCATAGAGGTTGTAAGTTCCCCCTGACTTTTTCACTAGTCTGTCTATGCTCAAAGAGATTGTACGTTCCCCCTGACTTTTGCACTAGATTGTCTATGCTCACAGACGTTGTACATTCCCCCTGAATTTTTCATTAGAATCACATATCATCTCGTTCACCCTGACTTTTGGTTTGACTCACAGAGGTTGTACGTTCTCCCTGGATTTTTTCAATACCTCACAAGACTGGTTGATTCTCCAAATATCCCTGGCTAGCCTCAGGGTGGCCCATATGGCCTCTCATTGGAGNGAGAATGACTGTCAATGCTGCCAAATTTAACACTCCCTCTCAGCGAGGGAGTCATTCTAAGCCACACCAAGCTTGCCTCTCATCTGCACAAACTGCCTGAGGTTAGAGGTTTGGTCTGAATATCAACTACCTACTCGCTCATGGCTATATACTATAACTTTACATTTTTTCTCTGGACCAGGTCTCGGATGTAGTGGCACCTCATGTCAATATGTTTTGACCTGTCGTAAAATACCGGGTTCTCTGTCAATTTTATGCAACTTTGATTATCACAGTGAACCACTATTGTCTCAAGCTTGTCACCAAAAAATCCAGAAACCAATTTTCTGAGCCATACTGCTTCCTTTCTAGCATCACTTGCTGCAATGTACTCAGCCTCTGTTTTACTCTGTGAAATGGATCCCTGCTTCCGTCTTGACCAAGAGATCATAGTAGATCCTAAACTGAAGCAGTATCCAAAAGTACTCTTCAGATCCACTGGGCTTCCTGCCCAGTCATTATATGCATATCCATGTAGAAATAAACCACCATTGGATGTATATCTCAGACCATAAGTAATGGTCCCTCTGAGATATCTCATGATGTGTTTTACTGCCACCCAGTGTCTCTATCTCGGTCTGGTCATGAACTGACTCATTGCAATCACTTCATAGCATATATCTAGCCTAGTGTGGATCATGTACATCAATGATCCAATCAACTGCCTATACATGGTGGGATACATCAAATCTGAACCTGTATCAGAATCATGCAACTTCCTCAGGTTGGTAACCATTGGAGTAGACATGGATTTGCAATGCATCATACCAAACCTCTTTAGTACATCCACTGTGTATTTTCCTTGTCCCAAAAATATCTCGCCCTGTCTTTGCCACACTTCCAATCCTAGGAAGTAATGCATCAGTCCTAAGTCTTTCATCTCGAATTCTGAGGTTAGCTCCCTCTTACACCAGGCTATTATCCCTTCATCTCCTATTAGAAAGAGATCATCAACATACATG
>JASDQU010108884.1:76256-93882 GCA_032191745.1 Picea mariana
TCTTGGCTCAAGTTTTGCAATCGCTCCTTCACCTGGTTGTGAAGCTCTTTCATCACCTCTACAAAATCTTCTGCACTAGCGCTCCTAGTCGTAGTCTGTTCTAAATCCCTCAACCTAGAAATTCCTCTTGGCTGCATGCCATAGACAATCTGAAATGGAATCTGTCCTGTGCTTCTGTTGATTGAATCGTTGTAAGAAAACTCTGCCTGTGGTAATATGTTGTCCCATTGGTTGTGGTGTTCTGTCACCAAGCTCCTCAACAAGTCTCCCAAACTCCTGTTCATGAAATTCGTCTGTCCATATGTCTGAGGATGATAAGCTAAACTAAACAAAAAGTTTGTTCCCAGCTTCTTCCATAGGGTTCTCCAGAAGTGTCCTACAAACTTAGTGTCTCGATCCGAAACTATGCTCCTTGTCAAGCTATGAAGTTGAATGACTTCATTGAAAAACAACTTCACAATGTGAGTTGCATCACTGGTTTTCTGACATGCAATAAAATGTGCCATTTTGGAAAATCTATCCACCACCACAAAGATTGATTCAAACCCTCTTTGTGTTCTTGGAAACCCCAATATGAAGTCCATGCTAACTGTATCCCATGGCCTCTCAGGTATGGATAATGGTTGATAAAAACCTTCATTCTGCCTCTTTTTCTTTGAATGCTGGCAAATTATGAATCTATCCATGAATATTTTGATGTCTGCTGGAATCCCTAGTGAAAAATATGACTCATTTGACTTTGCAAACATCTTTTCATGACCGAAATGTCCAGCCAATCCTCCACTATGTTTCTCCTTCAGCAAATTCTCACTCATGGAGCATTTTGGAATACAAAGTTGATTACCTTTAAACAATAATCCTTCCTGGATCATTTATTCTTCCCATTGGCTTCTATCCCTGAGAATTGGATTCTCAGTTGCTTCATATGCCTCTTTAAAATCTGGATCATCTCTGTACATGTCCCTGAGATCATCAAAACCCAATGTTTTGACTCTGAACTTCTGCAATAGAAAGCACTTCCTACTCAAAGCATCGATAACTTTGTTAGCAGTACCAAAAATATATTTAATCACAAAATTGAAATTTTGCATATATTCAACCCATTTTACTTGTCCTTGATTCAACTTCTCCTGTTGAGTCACAAATTGCAATGCATGATTATCACTGTATAAGACAAACTCCTTGGGAATCAAGTAATGTCTCCATTTTTTCAATGCCTAAATGATAGCATAAAACTCCTTGTCATATGTGGAGTATTTGACTTTGGCTTCATTCAGCTTCTCGCTGAAATATGCTATCGGTCTATCTTCTTGACTCAAGACCGCCCCTATTGCAAATCCACTTGCATCACATTTCACTTGAAATGTCTTTTGGAAATCAGGCAACACCAAAATTGGTTGTTCCGTGATTTTCCTTTTCAACAGATTAAAACTCTTCTCAGCCTCTTCTGTCCAGTAAAAAGATTTGTGTCTCTTCTTCACTGTTTCCATCATCGGTGCACTAATTCCACTGAAATTCCTGATGAACTTCCGGTAGAAACTAGCTAATCCATGAAAACTTCTCACCTCAAAGATATTCTTTGCTGACGGCCAATTCTTAATCACCTCCACCTTATCTGGATCCACCCTCAACTTATCGACAGAAATAACAAACCCCAAATAAATGAGCTCTGTCTTCATGAATGAGGACTTCTTCATATTTATCAGCAACTTCTCTTGTTGTGAACTTTGCATCACTATAGCCAAATGTTTCAGATGTGTTGCCTTTGTTTTATTGAAAATTAGTATGTCATCAAGGTACACAATAACAATTTTTCCGATGAAATCCTTCAGGACTTCATTCATCAATATCATGAAAGTACTTGGTGTGTTTGTTAAACCAAATGGCATAACAAGCCATTCATATAACCCTTCATTGGTTTTGAATGTTGTCTTCCATTCATCACCTTCTCTCATGCGGATTTGGTGATAACCACTTTTCAAATCAATCTTTGAAAAAAATTTGGCCCCACTCAAGAAATCCATCAGATCATCCATCCTTGGCAATGGAAATCTATACTTGATGGTTATTTTGTTGATTTCCCTCAAGTCAGTACACATCCTCTAGACTTTGTCTTTCTTCGGACTGAGTACTATCAAAACAACACATGGACTCAAGCTTTCTTTGACTAATCCTTTGTCCATTAAATCCTGGACCTATCTTTTGACCTCTTCATTCTCCTACGGTGTCAATCTATACACTGCTTTGTTTGGTAAACTATCTCTAGGTATGAGATCAATATGATGATTCACACTTCTGATCGGTGGGAACGAATGAGATAGTTCATCCACTACTATGTCAATGAACTCTTCCAGCAGTTCCTGAACCTTTTCTGCTAAATCATCTACCCATGTGCTGGTTAAAACAATCTTTGGCTTCCTGACCACAATAAATTGTGGTTCTTCCTTCTTCTTAATCTCTGTAAGAAGTTCCTTCCCACTCATGAGAAGTACAGTGTTGTTCACCTCCGATTTTATTTCTTTATCTTTGATCGACAATAGCATGTGAGTTCTCCCATTTTTCTCTAGGGTGTATGTTTTCATTCTCCCATCATGAATCACATTCCTGTCATACTGCCATGGTCTACCCAGCAATAGATGACAAACATCCATTGGAATAACATCACAGAGTATTTCATCTTTATACCCTCCTATTTTAAACTCAACTAAACATTGCATAGTGACATTTACCTGATGTCCATTTTACAACCACGAAATTCTGTATGGGCTTGGATGATCAATCATCTCCAGCTCCAGCTTTTCTACCATCTCTGTTAAAATGAGATTATCCGTGCTACCACTGTCTACAATAAATTTACATTTCCAGTCTTTGGTTTTGCACGCAGTCCAAAAAAGTATGTTTCTTTGGACCAAACTCTCCACCTCCTTCTCTGGTGTTAAAAGAGATTTTTGCATCATTAGTGATCTTCCGCCTTTAGCATCCTCTACCTCAACATTTCTCCTTTGAGCTTTGGCGATGTGAGTCTCTCCTTCCTCTTTCTTCTTGTCTAGACATTCCTAAGACTTGTGCCCGACCTTTCCACATGTGAAGCATGTTATCACTCCACCTCATCCTCTTCCTCTACCTCTAGTACAAGGAAAAATGTTGTTATCAACATACTCTCCTCTCTAGTTAGCATACTGCCTTCTCTATCTAGCATATTGCCCTTTTTGTGAGCTTCCACCTCTCTCAATATGAGGTTGAGGTTCCTTCCAGTCTTCCTTAGGCTTCTAATTTCTATCTTGGATGACTGATTTTCCTCTGGCTTGACTTTTGCCTCAGCCTCTTTGACCTTGTTTTCGGCTCAGCTTCTCTTCCGCCTTTAGAGCCATTTGATAATCATCTTCCACCATTTGGATGGTCATCATGCTCATCTCATCCTGAAATTCATATCTCAAGCCATTCATGTACCTGGCAAACTTTTCATCATTACTTTCACGATGACCTGCTCTGATGTTCAGCATGTAGAACTCTTCAGTGTACTCCTTCACTGTCATCAGATTCTGTCTCAAGTTCTGCATCCTTCGAAATAGAGTAATTTGATAATCTCTGGGAATGAATTTCACTTTCATATTGGCAATCATCCTATCCCAACTCTTGATTTTCTACTTACCTTGGCAGCGTCTTTCAACTTGCAGTTCATCCCACCACAATGCTGCATGTCATTTAAGTCTCGTGATAGCATGTTTGACCTTCTTGTCTTCTTTGACATCTTCATAGTCAAAATATGTGTCCAGATCTCTAATCTAGTCTCGAAGCTCTTCAGCAACCAAGTTTCCCTCATAAAATGGAATGTCCATTTTGGCTCTTGCACTCATTCTTGCAATAGCTCTAAGCAAGCGTTCATGTGCTACATATTCTGTTGTGACTTCTTCTTCTCCATGTCTAGCTTCATATTTTCTTTTGGACTCACTGACATCTCCAATATCAGCTTTGCACCTTTGTTTTATTTCCACATCCATGAGTCTGGTGTGAATGTCATGTAGATCTCTTTCCACTTCTGGATTCTGCACCTGCCTGCCCCTTCCTTCTAGCATTTCCCTATCCTCTGGTGGATCGGGTGTTTTCCTGTCTCTTCTCCTCGGTGGCATGGCTGAAATTCCTTCTCACTTTTCCTGCCTAAAATATACAAACAAGAATCAGGCTTTGATACAGAGATGACACAACCCTCCCAACCCGTAGGTCGGAAGTCCACACTCAGCAGGATCGTTCTTCTTCCACTGGCCCAAATAGCTCTCAACAATTGGCTCTTGTATTCCCCTTTCAGGAAATCTGCACCCATAGAAAATCTCAGTGAATCTCCCTTCGCGCTTCAGGAGAGTTGACTTCGCGACTTCACGAGTCTTGTGGTCAAGCGGTTATGCCTTCACACCTCCGAACACCGATATGTCGAGTTCCGATAAATGCTAGAATGGTAAGGTTCTAAATCCACAAGAAACCAATGGTTCTGGAGCTTTTTCTTGATCCAACGATCAATGTTATTCCGTGCACCGGGAGCTCGATATACAAGAGCTCTATGTCTCCTCTACCTTCTGGTCTCGAAATATCGAAAGACTTGTGTGCCTACTCTGGGTCCCACAAACCTTGTTGGGAACCTCCACATTCTTCCACGCGTCTCTTCACCAACTCTCCAGTAGACATGGGCTTCTGCCACCTATCATCTCCTCGCGATCTTCTAGCCTATGTAATTTTGTTATTTCAAGTATCGGGGATCCTAGACTCGCGATCCCAACCTTATGTCACCGCGAACCCTGAATTCCCGAATCCCAAAGTTCTCTCTTTCATGTTTCAGGCATTTGATCCGCCAAACTCTTGGCTTACCCTCATTTATTCAAACCCCGAACTGTCGAATTGCTCGGACCCCACCATGTGTCCAAGTACTGGCCCCACTATGAAATCTTCCGCTGTGTTGGGGTTTCAGATTTCGCAATTCCGCGAATCCAAACGTCGAAGCTTCGGTCCTTCCACCCACGAATTCCCTAAATTAACTTTCAGGGATAGATCCAGTGGTCCACGTCGATCTTGTTCAACGACTCTAGTTTCCCTTGGGCTGGTGCTTCAGAACAACACCCTGTAACCTCCTTGCTCCTCTGTGAGATCCGACGGCTCGTGGGACTTCGAGAATTCTCCATGGAGAATTTGATCCGTCCATTTTCCCTTCAAGAACTTCTACACTCGTAAACAAAGTGTTTTTCCATGGAACTTAACTGCCTACGACACAAACTTGTGACGCTTCCTTTCAATGCCTCAAGGCACCAACCTTCTATGCTTTTCTTCGACAACTACGAAGACTCTATCCCTCCTGAGATTTCTCCAACTCCAAGTCTTAAAAAAGACTCATGCATGCACTCCTTGTGGCAAATCCTTCAATTACTTCAAATAATTAAAGTCCTTCGACTCTGCGCATTCCTTGGAGCAATAGTCTCTCAACAGTCCTTCAGGTCCTACAAACCCTGAAACTACTCTCGGCCTGCACACACTTTGCATCACTCCTGTGCCTAACTGCACTTCTGAGGAAATGAGAACAAAACCTATCCTATCTGAGATTTCAGAGACAAACCTCTAAACCCTTTGTCAACGCACTCCTTGTGGACAATTCAACTGCACTCCTTGCAGGAACTCTTGCTCAGATAGAGAAACAATTGAAACTCATCCCTTACTCCCTCTCAGACTTCAAACACAAATAATGAAATCATATACATAGCATATAAAGCAAATGTATAACAAAAAGTAAACATCCATGAGAATAATATTCAACATGCATACACAGAGAACAAATACGACACCATGAATTTGAATCAAATCTCTTTCTATTAATTCAAATCTCTGTACATGGGTGTTTTCAACTATAGCTCTCTAATCTCTTCTCTATGAGCTATGCTCATAATAATCTTACAACTATACAATGAGGGTGTCTATATCTCGTTTCCCTCTTGCGCTCTAAAACTGTCTAATCTAAGCATTAAATTCTATCTACCTACATTAACTTTGCATAAATGCCTCTATCTACTTCAGATGAGAGAGGGACACTCAAGGTCCGATTAAAATGCTCCTCCATAAATGTGAGTACGCCTCTATTAACTATCCCATTAATTATATGGTGCTTTCAAACTTCAAAACATTTCAACAAGAAATGTGTTGGCACTTGTCTAGCTGTCCTCCACATCTACGCACGCTTGCTTCCTGCTGGTGATGCTCCTGCATCACTAGTATATCATCCAGATATACAATCAAAAACTTACCTATGAAGTCCTTGAGTACTTCATCCAACAACCTCATAAGTTTTCTTGAGGCATTTGTTAAGCCAAATGGAATAACAAGCCACTCATATAAACCTTCATTAGTTTTGAATGATGTTTTTCATTCATCTCCTTCCCTCATCCTTATTCGATGATAACCACTCTTCAGATCTATCTTTGAAAAATAACTTGATCCACTCAAGAAATGCATCAAGTCATCCATCCTGGGTAAATGGAATCTTTACCTAATAGTGATCTTATTGATGGATCTAGAATATGTGCACATTCTCCATCCTCCATCCTTCTCTGGACTCAATACAGTTGGTACTACACATGGTCTTAAGCTCTCTCTAACTAAACCCTTCTCTAGTAAATCTTGAACCTGATTTTTCACCTCTTCATTCTCTTTAGGTGTCAATCTATATGTTTCTTTGTTTGGAAAGATTTCTCTTGGAATAAGGTCAATGTGATGATTGATGCTCCTAATGGGTAGCAATGAGAAAGGTAGCTCATCCACTACTATATTAGCAAAAGTTTCCAGCAGTTCCTGAATTTCTACAGAATGATCATCCACAGTAGTACTGGTAAGGATGGTTGTAGGATTTCTCACTAGAACAAACTGCATGTCTTTCTCCTTCTTGACTTCATTTAAGATCTACTTCCCACTGATGAGAAGTATGCTTGTGATGGTTTCTTCCTTCACCTTCTTATCTTCTATTGGCAACAACATGTGTGTCCTACCATGTTTCTCTAGGGTGTAGGTGTTTCTCCTCCCATCATGTATGACATTTTTGTCAAACTACCATGGTCTCCCCAACAAAATATAACAAACATCCATGGGAATTAAATCACATAAAATTTCATCGTTGTATCCTCCTATTTTAAATTCAACTTTGCATTGTTTACTTACCATAACCTGGTGTCCTTTTTGCAACCATGAAACTTTATATGGATTGGGATGTGCAATTGTTTCCATCTCTAGTTTCTCCACCATATCCATGGATACTAGATTATCAGTGCTTCAACTATCAATTATCATTTTGCAAACTCTATCCTTAGTATTGCAAGCAGTTCTAAACAAATTGTTCCTGTGTACTGGTGCTTCCACCTCCTTCTCTGGTTTCAAGATAATTTTTCTCATCATGAGGAAATTTTCATATTCAATAGATTCTATTTCAACATTTCTTTTTTGTTCTTCAGAAATGTGAGCCTCTCCTTCTTTTTCATATTTCTTTTTCTCGGGGAATTCCCAAGACATATTCCCTGTCTTTCCATAGGCATAGAATTTCACCTCTCCTCCTCTTCCTCTTCCTCTTCCTCGAGGAAAATAATTTCTACCACCATATTTTCTCCCTCTGGAGCTTACTCCTCTCTGTGTATGACTGTTGGGATTTTCAGTTTCATCTTTGGGTTTCTGGGACTTGTCATGGACAATTCCCTTACCTCTATGTGGGATTTTTCCTCTGCCTCTTTGTCTTTTCTTTCTGGCCAATTTCTCTTCTGCTTTCAGGGAAGCCTAATAGGCATCTTCAACTTTTCTCATAGTCACCATGCTTATTTCATCCTGAATTTCATATCTTAGGCCATTGATGTACCTAACGACCTTCTCTTCATCGCTTTCATGGTGACCAGCTCTGATGTTCATCTTATAAAACTCCTCTCTATATTCTTTTACTCTCAGACCTTTCTTTCTCAGGTTTTGCAGCCTCTTGAACATATTTATTTGGTAGTCCTTGGGTATGAATTTATCCTTTATCTTCGCTACCATTCTATCCCATCTTTTAATTTTTTGTTTTCCTTTGCTTCTCCCATCAACTTGAAATTTGTCCCACCACAGTATTGTGTGCCCTTTTAGTCTTCTGACAACATGTTTAATTTCTTCTCATCATAGACCTCCTCATAGTAGAATTATTTTTCCATTTCTCTTATCTTGTCCAACAATTCTTCCAAATCTAAATTTCCTTCATACATTGGGATTTTCATTTTTTCACTGGCTCCCATATTTACAACAAATTTCAGCAAGTTCTCTTATGCAAAATCTTCTCCTACAGCTCCTTCAACCTCCATCTCTTCACTTTCGGCCTCATGGATGTCACCTACATCTAGTGCTCTCCTCTGTGTAGTTTCCATGGCATCTAACCTTGCACAGAGTCTGCTCATTTCCTCCTCCACTGTTGGATTTGTCATAAGTCTATCCGCCTGTCGCCTTGGTGGCATGGTGTTGATATTTCCTTCACATAGGGTCCTCACTTGGAACAGACATCTCACTCTCACCTAGGCTCCACTAAATTCTCGATCTAAGGATCTCAAGTTTACAGGAGCTAGATTAGATCTCTAGGTCCCTCTGGACTTATTTTTTTTAATTTCCACATGTATTTTCTGTTGATTTCGGGCCAAAATTGGATTTCTGATAGGATATTTCCATCCAAGCACTCCCTCCATGTGACCCAGACCTAAAATATAGGGACCTGCAGTCTTCCACCCAGTTCGTGACTTCGGGCTTTTATGGTTCGGGGGTTTCCAATGAAAAGGGTCTTCGAGTCCTCTAAAGAAATGAAACAATGATGCGTCGAACCCTTGGAAATGATCAATGGCATACAACCCCCACATAGATCAACAGTTGACATTTAACTTCACCTTCTAGGTTCGACAATTATCCCATTTCCATACCTTTACACCTCCTCCCCTAAACGCCAGTGAAATGGGATGGAGATCCACCCTCCACATGTACTATTTGAATCGATGATCGATGGTGTTTCAGTCTATGGACGTCCAACCACCTTGATACACCTTTACTCCTCCATTTTTTCCCAAAGTCTCCACTCGTTCAACCTTCCATCCAAATGACACCTGTCGATTATATTGATGGTCGGGATGGGTTTGGTGATCCTGGCCTTCCGGAGTCCTGTATCAGACATAACCTTTTCCTAGGATCTGATAGAACTTGGCCCAGAGCCCCCACTCTCACCTGGGTTCAACTAACCTCTCAGTCTAAGGATATCAAGTTTACAAGAGTTTCATTAGATCTCCAGGTCCTTATGGACCTATTTTTTTTAATTTCTACAGGTATTTTTTGTTGATTTAGGTCCAAAATTGGCTTTCTGATAGGATCCTTCCAGTGAGGTGCTCCCTCCACATGACCCAGGCCTAAAATATAGGGGCTTACCTGTAGTCTTCCATTCAGTTCGAGACTTCGGGTCGTTACGGTTCAAGCGTTTCCAATGAACATGATCTTCAATTCTGCCGAAGCAACAAAAAAACGAAGCGTCGAACCCCCAGGAATGATCAACAACCTACAACCCCTACATAGATCAATGGTTGACGTTGAACTCCGCCTTTGGGATTCGACAATTCTCTTGTCACTAAATGTCTACACCTCCTCCGCTGAACGACAGTGAGATGGGATGGATCTCCTCCCTCCACATGTACTATTTGAATCGACAGTCAACGGTGTCTTGGTCTTCAGGCATCCAACCACCTTGATGCACCTTTACTCCTCCCTTTTCTCCCAAATTCTCCAATCACTAAACCTTTCATCCAACTAATACCTGTTGATTAGATCGATGGTCAGGATGGGTTTCATGATCCAGGACTTCGGGAGTCTTAGGAATTTTCACTTCTTCCTTGGTTTCAGTGAAGTGTTGTAACGCCAAAGTGAGGGGCCACTTGACGTTGGAAAACTATCTCCCAGATCAACAACTTCTGGCCCTTCGGCGATATCCTACGGAATCTCTGTCATCACTTCTTTGAATTCTTCCCTCTAGGGGAATACGGTCGTTGGTTCTCCTGAGCTTGGTTTTCCGAAGTGAATGGGACTTTGAAATTCCCTCTCTGCACTCCTCCTACATGGTAAAAGGTAGCTATCTCCCCTGAGCTTAAGTTTCATAGGTATATGAGACCTCTGCCTCCCCTTTCACACTTCCTTCAAACTAGAAAATGTTTAGACTTAGGAAATTTTCTAAGTCTTTTCTCTTCGAAGAATTAGGTTGCTATCTCTCCTGAGATTCCTTCTCCAAGGTTTTGGTGGCCTTGAGCACACATATTACAGCCTTGAAACTCTGCAACACTTAACTTTTCTTTCTCATAATAATTAGTCTGGAAACATCTATGCTCGTTGATCCGGATTATTTTCGGCAAGAAATGAGAGAGGAGATATAATAAAGAAATTCACAGAGAAATCGCATATATTCAATAATATAACAGAGATGTATCAGAGATGCAGCCATAAACATAGATATACAGTAATAGATGATTTCTATTAATGAAATAAATGTACAGAGACTGTAAAAATACAGAGTGAAAGACTCGCGAGAATGGTGACAACTTATCTCTGAGAAGAGATGTGACGGCTACTTGCATTCACAAGAAGATGGTTACAATGAGGCTCTGAAGGCCTTTTTAAAATAAATGGGAATGCCAAAAACCCTATACATCCAAAAACCTAACCCTAGGAGATGAAGCACCAAAAGTCATGTGGGCCCCGTTTGGGTAAGTTAGTACATTAACTTTACGGGGTCGTAACTTTTTCATACGATCTCCGTTTTAGGCATATGATAGCTCGTTGGAAAGGTATCATAGAGGAGATTCATTTTTGGGTCTCAATAATTCCTTTGGATATCATTGATTACTTTTATCTCTAAAAACCTTCATTTGGGCCCTCAAAATGGCCCTGGAAGTTAAAAATTGCTAAAAATAGTAAATTGCCAAATTTTCTAGAAAACTGTGTTGAGCTAGTCGAAAAAGGTGGGTGGCCACCTATATCCACCTAGATCCTTTGCGCACTACTTGTGTGGCTTTGTTCTTCTCTCTGCACTACTACTAACAAGGTCCAACGTTATCTCTCCTGAGCTTCTGTAAGTTATACTTAACTATGTCAACTCACTCCTTGCATGAGCTCTCAAAAGAGAAACAATTGAAGCTTATTCTAACTCCACAGAGTCATGTATTTAATCATAAAATACATTCAAAAGTACAAGAACAAGTAGAAATATAGAATTTAAGTGAACATGAAACATACCATTCATTTAGATAAATATAGTAACAACAACACCAAACATTTGGGTCAAAGCTTCTATGTTCTATTTATTCAAGTGATAACATATACATACATACAGGTAGTCCTCCACTACTCCTTTGACAAACTTATACAATGCTCTCTGTCTCACAAAACAAAAACAACAACTCTCTCTCTCTCTCTCAATAACCACTATCATGCAAATAAGAAACAACTTTCACACAATGAGCAACACAAACCTCTTTGGCCATAAGATACAAATACATATACAAGGGATCATTCATCAATCATTTCCCCCAAACAACCTAAATGCTATCCTATCAGGTTTTATGAATCCACCTACTAAGGACTGAGAAATTAATGTCATTTACAAAAAATATAAGGGCTAACGGACAACCTTTGTACAACACAGCCTTTACATTTAAGAGATATTGATCTGAGAGTATTTTTGGCGATTGCCTTAGCCTCCAATTCATTAATTACATTTCTTTTAAAAAATTTCAAATTCAAAAAGGTGCACTCTCCCTTTGCATAGTCCAAATTAGCGTAATGCATGCACTGGATGATGTGCCTTCCTCCAACATGTCCTCTTCTTTTAATGCTGATGTAGATGCTCCTGCATCACATTGCACTAATTCAATTTTTTATTTTCTTGATGCATTCCTCCCAGAAACATCTTTCCAACGATTGAAAACTTGTCGAAAATCGAGCTTTGGTTTGAAAGTTATATCCCTTTGAAATTCTTGTATAGGCCTACAACATCTCCAGAGACCTAAAGTCCCATATTCTTCTCTCGCTCCAAAATCTATCTTAATGGATTCATAATGGGTCTAATTCATATTATTCTTGATACCTTCCATGAACCCACTACCAACACTTAGTTTCTTTTTCATTTGCGGACTTGTGAACTTATAAACTTGTAACCTTCTTTCATAATTCCGTCGGAAAAGTCTCAACACTTAGCCATTTTTCCACTTCTTTGTAGACTCGTGGACTCACAGACTCACAGACTCACAATATTGTAACTTTTCTTTCATAAATCCATCCGAAAATTCTCAACACTTAACATTTTTTCCACTTATTTGTGGACTCACAGTCTTGTAACCTTTCTTTCATAAGTCTGTCCAAAAGTCTCAACACTTGGTCATTTTTCCATATTTGCAAACTCGTAGAATCACAATATTGTAACCTTTCTTTCATAATTCCATCCAAAAATTCTCAACACTTAGTCATTTTTCCATCTTTGTGGACTCACAGACTCGTGAAATGATAGACTCATAAAATTATATCCTTCTTTTCATAAGTCTGTCTGAGAAGTCCCAACACTTAGCCATTTTTCCATCTTCACAGACTTGCAGACTCATGGGATCATAATAAGTCCCAACACTTACTCATTTATCTATCTTCACAGACTCATGGACTCATGGAATCACAGAGTCATAATAATTCCCAACACTTATCCATTTTTATGTCTTTGTGGACTTGCGAACTCCAAGACTCACACTTGGAAAACTTCCAAGATATTACCGTTGTTTCGTGGGACTGACAGCTAGTCTGCCACATGGCTCCATATCACTAGCCAACTGTAACCATGGAAGTGCCCATCTTTCTTCTACCACATCAGTTGAGATGTGGCCTCCACACCATGCTGATGTCATCATATGAAAAAATACCCAAATTTTTTTGATTTTCTGATTTTTAAAATTTCCAAAGGGGATCAATTCTTCATATTTCCCTTGAAATTCCTCTCAATTGTACTACAATAATTTCAACAAACAAATTTCAGACATCCTTTTTCTGGCATTTCATCAAACATTTTTCTTGCATAATATGTAATTTTCACTTCTACGTTCCACTAATTGGCCCATCCAAACTTAATGTTGAAAAATGGGCTCTGATAGCACTTTGTAATGTACCCATCCACCCATGTTGGGCCACGTCATGCAAACACTCTCTTTTCATCAAATCTAATACCATTTTAGTAATGTACCTAGCCTCTAGAAAAAGCAACAATACATGCAGAATTAACATAAAATGAAATTTCTACTAATTTAAGAAATTATTTCACTGTTAGTCGATTTCCTGTAGCTTACAACTACAAATTAAAACAAATGTAGTTAATGTCTTTAACCACAAAATTGAAGAATTTATAGCATGCTAATAATCAAAATTAATTTCAACTAAAAAACTCATTACAATATCATATAAATCACTTCCAAATACACAGAGTTCATGCACAACAATTAAATACATAATTTATCATAACAACAAGATAAAACACTTATATTTTCCCAATAGTTTTTCAACTAGCTGATTGGGATAGATGTTCCACCCAACCATGGACTAACTATTCCAAATTTCAATAGCCATTCACCCTTGAGCTGAGGCTAGCAATTGACAAAAGAGGTTGGTCTCCCACATTCCACTCACAACTCATAAAACTCTCAACCCAACTGATATTTTCCTACACCTATCCCGATTTTCCACCAGCTCTCTTCCTCTTGACCTTTCCAACCCAAGGAATGCATCATTATTTTATCAAGGTTAACCAAATGGATGTACCATCTGTTTATCAAGTATAACCCAAGGAATGATCTATTAGTTTATCAAGGTCTCTCTAGCACAAGCAACTAGGAATCTCTCAATTGAGAACTTCAAGGGAAACTGTTGCTAGAAAAACTATCAAAAAACTAGGAATGACACTTGTTGTTCTAGTGAAACCCACCCAGAAGTTCAATCTTCGGGCCTAAAAACCTGGATCCTTAGTTCTCCAGTTCCAATTCACTCCTATTACGCTCCAACTTTCTCTAGTATTCTCCCTCCATGGATGCATTTGCTTCCAGCTCTGTTTCTTTCTCTTTGCTTTCTTCTCATGCACCTAGATTGACTCTCTCCAATCTCTTGTTCCAACCCATACCAATTTCCTCTCTTTGGTTTACTTTTCTTAGCTCGCACTCTTCCCCCAAGATGATTGCTCTCAACCCCTATGTGCCCAATAAATTTGGGATGTGACCACTCACACCCACCCTCTTACATGTATTCAACGATTGGCTTTGGAAACACTCAATCAAAAATGGGAAGGTTCATATACAAATAGAAATTTAGGAAAATGGTTTAAATCATTATACATGGGTAATTCCCCCTTGGACCCCTCTTAGCCATTATCCTAGACACTCCCCTCTGTTATGGATTAATTCTGGCCCCATCTCTTTTCCATGTCCCCTTTCTTTTTCCCTTGACTTTAAGGGGAGGGAAACAATTAAAAAAAAGAAAAAGTAAGAGCATCTGGAAAAAAACGATTTATTTTTATCAATAGACCAACTAAAAAAATGAACACTGAAATAGCTAACACAGGTGTTGTGGAAAGATAGGTCTTTATATATTGCATTGCAAATTCTCCTTATCTATCATAATGTGTAAGTCATTCAACCGTATCAATAGTTACAAATCCTAGGGAAAACTCAGAACTGATGAATACATGTATAATGTGATCTGGGCTGTGGTCCTATTTATAGAACAGAAAAAAGATGTTTCATCACCAAATTTTGCTAATTAATATTCTAGATAATATACCCTACATGCATGTATAAAGTCTTTTCATTCACAAGACTAAAGAGAAATGAAGGTGGAAAAATGTGGGAAACAGATTTTGAATTCTATAAAATAACATTGTCTAATGATTAGAAGGGATGTAGTGGCTTCACATTTTATTAATAAAACAAAGAAATACAATTTTTCATATTACATCACTTGGTCATAGCCACATATTATATCTACATAATCATTAATTAAACTGGGGATTATAGTGGGGATGTTACAAATGCACTAAATGTGCTAGTTTATACAACTAATAAACAACTAATATTTAATGTTAAACCAATTTTTCCCTATATTTCAGTTGGTGGTTTGGGTGACCTAGGCATATTTAATGGGCACGAAAACCAATTCCTGAGGCATGAAAATGTGTGCCAAAGAGAAGCTTTGCATAGAAATTCATTCCAAGTATGGATTTGTCTTGATTTTCATGCAAGAGGTGTCCCTCTTTGGGTTTGTCTCGTTTTGCATGCCATTGAGTTCTTTGAGGGAAGTATAGAGTGTTTATACTCATTTTTCTCATAATTTCGAGAGGAATATGATGGTGATGTATATTATATGTAAAAATTCTATGTATAAAAATTCTTAGTACAATTTGTCATGTATGAGACCCATAGTATCGTTATGCATGCAAAAAGGAATCTTTAAGTATCGGTTTAGAAAATAATCAAGTTTATACTCATTTTTATCATAATTTCATGAAGATTTTTGTAATGACCTCTGTTTCTGGGATTGAGAAGAAAAATTGAATACTGACATCAAATTTGGCATTGTAAGCCCATTTATTGTACTTTTGAAATTTTGAGCATTAATAGAACAGTCTATTTCTCTCTATTTTGAAAGTCATTTTATTTCCACTAGTTATATTTATCAGTTGATGAATTTTTTGGATAAGTAAGACATTTACATGATATTTTTCAAGTATTCAAGACGATCTTCAATTTCCTGAATCTGGTTGGATGTTTATGTGTATTTATGAACTAATTGACATCTAAGGATTTTCGGGCTGAATTGGTATCATAGTTTGTTGATATTTCAGATCAAGTTGGTATTAGGAACTCATTTGGTATTTCCAAATAATGTGGTATTAGAGCTTGTTTTGACATGTATTTGCAAGTGAATGCTTATGAGATCCCAAACTAAATGGTGAAGGATCATGTGAAGAGTAGTAAGTACATTTCTGAGATTGGTTTGAGGTGTGTAATTTGAAAGCAAGAAATGGATTCAACAAAAGGCATGGATTCTTCTAATCCAAATCCTTTTGGCACTAAAGAGGTATTATTTTCTTCATTCATGGCAATGAATGCCATGGTGGAAGAGATGTATGAGGATTGAAATAAGGCCAAGAGAACTGGTGGTAAAAGCAAAGGAAAGCCACATAACTTCGAGAAGAAGTTGAAGAAGCCTACATGTTCTCATTGCAAGAATAAAGAACATGATGTGAGGCATTGTTGGAAGTTGCATCCATAATGGAAACCGAAATGGGCTCAACCTAGAAAGGGTAAAAAGAACACCATGACCATAGTTCAGGATCTTGGATCAAATTTTGCAGATGAAACTACAGTTACAACTATGGGCATCAAAGGTAAATCTTTGGTTGCATGTTTAAGTTTGAATAATTCTTTTTCAAAGGCTAATGTAATTCATGATGGAAGGTGTCATCACTCTATAAATTACCTTGGTTAACGAGGCAAATCATAGAGGTAACCTCAAAACCAATTTAGAGATGAAGCTATCCCTTTCAGCTCAGAGAGGGATCTCTCTTTACAACTCAGTCAAGAATTGCAGGATGTCAAATTGGGCATAATGGATAGATCTATAATTGAAGAAAAAATTACGAAATTGGTGGAAGAGTTAGGAGAAAATCTCCATTGGAAATGAAGTCTAAATAGATGAACATTAATCTAAATTACAGAGATGTTGATTGTATGATCTGTTAAATTCTGAGATTGATTTCTTATGCAAATTAATTCTTTTATTTTCTTCAATACTTTGATTCCATCTTAATACACTTCAACAATTCCATATCATAATTGAATAGCAATAATTCTATAGATAAGTAAACATGCATATCAACAACACATATACCCTGGGGAAACCCTGTACAGGGAGAAAACCCCCATCAAACAATATTCCTTTATTTAATTAATAATGTAATATATCTTACAAATATCCACCATGAATGTTCTTCTCTCAAAGAGCTGGCCAAGATGACTCTGACCTGACAAAGACTTACAAGACCTTGCTGAAATACACCTCTGATATGCAACATCTTTATCACTGATGTGCTCCTCTATTACTTCACCCTCAACCTGCATATGAAAACTGTGTTTCAAAACTGTGTTGTAGAACTATGTTGAAGAGAGGATTCAACCACTTCTTATATAGGCTGAAGAGGGGAAGAGGGGAAGCTCTAAATAGTAACCCGATTGCATGCATTAAACATAACTCAACTTCATGCTTTAGTTCAAACTTAGAACTAGACTTGAGATTGGTTACAACTCAGATTTACACTTTAGTTCGAACTTAGAACTAGACTTGAGATTGGTTACAACTCAGCATTACACTTTAGTTCAAGCTTAGAACTAGACTTGAGACTTACATGCTTTAGTTTGAACTTAGAACTAGACTTAAGACTTTAGTTGCAACTCAACATTACACTTTAGTTCTAAAATAGAACTAGACTCAAGACTTTAGTTGCAACTCAACATTACACTTTAGTTCTAAAATAGAACTAGAC
>JASDQU010108884.1:93982-153839 GCA_032191745.1 Picea mariana
AGAACTAGACTCAAGACTTTAGTTGCAACTCAACATTACACTTTAGTTCTAACATAGAACTAGACTCAAGACTTTAGTTACAACTCTTGACAAGGAAATTCAAATTTCTCTTCATGGTGGATAATGTTTACACGTGCCAACGCACTAGATCAATACAATTACATCACTTGCAATATTAGGAATATCGTTTGTTTCTAGCTCATAGGAATTTTACATTCAACCTAAATTTTTCTAGATACCTTGAATTTTTCTCATGTCTCACAAGGTTTGACTAGGCTCACAGAGTTGTATGTTCCCCCTAACTTTTGCACTAGTCTGTCTATGCTTACAGAGGTTGTACATTCCCCCTGACTTTTGCACTAGACTGTCTATGCTCACAGAGGTTGTATGTTTCCCCTAAATTTTTCATTATAATCACATAGCATCTCATTCATCATGAATTTTGGTTTGACTCATAGAGGTTGTACATTCCCCCTAGATTTTATCAATACCTCACAAGACTGGTTGATTCTCCAAATCTCCCTGGCCAGCCTCAGGGTCCCCCATATGGCCTCTCATTGAAGAATGACTATCGATGCTGCCAAGTTTAACACTCCCTCTCATCGAGGGAGTCATTCTCAACCACACCAAGCTTGCCTCTCAATTGCACAAACTGTCTTGAGGTCAGAGGCTTGGTCAGGATATCAGTTACCTACTCGCTCGTCGTTATATACTGTAACTTTACAGTTTTTCTCTTGACCAAGTCTTGGATGTAGTGGTACCTCATGTCAATATATTTTGACTTGTCGTGAAATACCAGGTTCTCTGTCAATTTTATGCAACTTTGATTATCATAGTGAACCACTATCGTCTTGAGCTTGTCACCAAAAAATCCAGAAACCAATTTTCTGAGCCATACTGCTTCCTTTCTAGCATCACTTGCTGCAGTGTACTCAGCCTCTGTTTTACTCTATGCAATCGATCCCTGCTTCCGGCTTGACCAAGAGATCATAGCGGATCTTAAACTGAAGTAGTATCTGAAAGTACTCTTCATATCCACTGGGCTTCCTACCCATCCATCATCTGCATACCCATGCAAAAATAAACCACCATTGGATGTATATCTCAGACCATAAGTAATGGTCCCTCTGAGATATCTCAAGATGTGCTTTGTTGCCACCCAGTGTCTCTATCTCAGTTCAGTCATGAACTGACTTATTGCAATCGCTTCATAGCATATATCTGGCCTAGTGTGGATCATGTACATCAACTGCCTATACATGGTGGGATCCATCAAATCTGAACCTGTATCAGAATCATGCAGCTTCCTCAGGTTGATTGGATCATGATCCAATCAACTGCCTATACATGGTGGGATCCATCAAATCTGAACCTGTATCAGAATCATACAGCTTCCTCAGGTTGGTAACCATCAGAGTAGACATGGATTTGCAATCCATCATACCAAACCTCTTTACTACATCCACTGTGTATTTTTCTTGTCCCAAAAATATCTCGCCCTATCTTTGCCACACTTCCAATCCTAGGAAGTAATGCATCAATCCTAAGTATTTCATCTCAAATTTTGAGGTTAGCTCCCTCTTACACCAGGCTATTATCCCTTCATCTCCTGTTAGAAAGAGATCATCAATATACATGATTAGTATAACAGGTTGGTTACCTCTTACCTTGAATTATAGATTTTCATCAGCATCACTTTTTTGAAAGCCTAGGCTTTTAAGAAAGCCATCAATCCCGTCATACCAAACTCTGGGAGCCTACTTAAGACCATACAAGGCATTCCTTAGCTTGCATACATGAGTGCCTTTTTTATGTAGTATAAAACCATCTGGTTGTTCCACAAACACCTCTTGTTCAATCTTTCCATTCAAGAATATTGTTTTTACATCCATTTGATGTAGCCTCCAACCAAGTACGGAAGCTAAAGAAATAATAGCTCGAATGGATGTATACCTGGCTATAGGAGCAAAAGTCTCTTCATAGTTGATTCCTTCTTTTTGAGTGAAGCCCCTGGCTACAAATCTTTCTTTGAAATTTTCCACACTTCCATCGGATATATGTTTGATCTTATAGATCCATTTGGAATAAACCACTGATTTGTCTTTTGGCCTTGGCACAATGTCCCAAACATTGTTCTTTATAATAGACTTGTATTCCTCAAGCATGGAATCCTTCCATACTTGTAATTTATCTTCTTCTTCAAATCAAGAGGGTTCGACATCACTAATTCTGCTCATCAGTGCAACATAGCCTCCAAACCTATGAGGCCTCTTCCTTTCCCTGAAATTTCCTTTGGGTGCAGTTATTCTTTCTTCTTCCTGCACTATTTCTTTAAGCCACCCTGGCTTCCTTTTGGATGAAGGTTCTTCAATAGTTCTTTCTAATACTTCAGCGGTTTCTAGGGGCTCATCACTCGACCCTTCATGAGGTTCCTCCCTCTGATCATCTGACTCTTCATTTTCAGAAGAGGGTGAAGCTGGATGAACTGCTTTTGAATCCTGTTGAAGCTCTTTGAATTTCTTAAATGTGGCTTCCTCATAGAAAGTCACATCTCTGCTCTCTATTTTCCTCTGACCTGGTACATAAATCCTGTAAACCTTGGAGTTCTCACTATACCCCACAAAAACCCCTTTCTTGCCTCAGGGTTCCATCTTTGTCCTCTTTTCCTTAGGGACATGAATATACACAGGACATCCAAATATCCTTAGATGTCCTACTTCAAGTTTGATCCCTTAGAAGACCTCTTCAGGAGTCTTTTATGTGGCTTTTTTTAGAAATGAAGCTCTGTTCAATGCACATTTTCCCTTATTATGTGTCTGAAGCTCTGACATAGAAAGAAATGCATGATGACAAGAGAGACAATGGTTGCAGGATGGTCACAACGGATCTAAGAATTCACACCAATATATTCTCTCATCATACTTTATTTTTGTTTCCTCCCACGACACTTGGGAACTTCAGAAGATTTAGATTCTAGACAAGGACCAAATTTCTTTTCCATAAGCAAAGCAATCTTGGTACTAGGGGAAAAAATCACATTTTGCATTATCTTTAAATTGATTTGCTTTGGAAAACATCTGGATATGTTGGTGTTGACGAGTTAGATTCTATGACCCGTGAGCTTTGCCTTGTCATTCCACTTTGCATTTAACACTAGCGATGGCTTTGACTCCAATGACATGTGTGTCTTGCTAGCATAAGACCGTCGACCCCTTTAAAATGCGATTTTCAACTATAATACCAAAACTAGAACCTCGAGCATAGCCACCAATGAAAGCTTCAGTGCTTGAAAGTTGGCAACTCTACACTTTACATTTATTAAAATCTTGTGTAGCACTCTGCTAGCATTTCCATTTGGCATTCAAGTTAAATAATGCATTTTCAGCATTTTCAACTATTTATACGATGGGAAATATGCCACATGAACGAGGAGTAAACTTATAAAGTTTTTTATATAGTTCAACGCACCCAACTCTTCTTGACACATAGTGCACTTTATTGCTTCCATGTAGGAACTTCCCTTGGTGGCTCGGCTTGGCACATGGTCGATGTACTCGTGTGTTGGTTGTTGCGTTGGCATGTGACTTGGTATAGCTCTTGGGTGCTTAGCTTGTAGACTTGGAGATTCGGCTTAATGCCCAATATATCTTTTATTAAAAATAATTAAAAATCCATTTTTTATTAAAAATAAATAAAATAATTAAAAACAAATCCTGAGAGCTAAATTTATCCAAAAAAAAAAAAACATTTTTATTTGCCAAACTTTTTAAATAATTTTCCCAAATTGTTTATTTTCCATAATGAAAATGGTGCTAATTTTGGCTTCCCGTCACTTCGAAATCATTGGAGTTGACTAGCGCTGCAAAAAATGACATGACCAGGTACAAAATTGTCAAAACACTGCAACAGTGTGAAAACACTTATTAATTGGCACAAAACTTATACTGTGCCAACAGAAGGAAAATAAATGATCTGTTTCATTTATGAGTTATTCCAAAGAACACTAAGATTGATGCACTTGTTGATAGTGGATCACAAGTGAATATTATTTTAGAGCAATTTGTTTATAATTTGGGATTGAAAACTAGGCCTCATTCGAGACCGTATTCTTTGTGATGGATTTGTGATAATGCTCAGGTACATGTAACTAAACAATGCAAATTACAGTTTGATATCACATTCAATTTCATTGATGAGGTAGAGTTAGACATGGTTCCACTCGACATATGTGGGATGGTTTTGAGAAGTCCATACTTGTATGACAGGAAGATGATTTTCTACAGGTAACAAAACAAGTATCATATTTTCAAGGATGGGATTGAGTTCATTATGAGAGCTCATCATATGAAGACTAATTTTCCATTTGTCTTTGCGGGGCACATGCTAGTTAATGCTAGTATCCAGGATCCAGATCTAGAGCTTGCAATTGAAAGTAAAACAAGTCTATTGGTTGATGTTGTTCTTGATAAGAAGGGAAAATATGTTGATGGTTCATTCTTTTTCACACCTGTACGTTCAATTTTGTTGTTCATTTTATTAGTAATTAGTTGAATATAGTTGGCTAATGCAATAATGAATGGAAGAGTTTGTGAATTTAAGGGGATGGTTAACTTGGTCAACAATGTTGTTTCGGTCTTCATTATGTTTGTGGTGAGTTAGATGCTCGTTATCCAATAAGGAATGGTGGATGATACTGGACAAGTGAGGCGATAGTTCCCTCACTTTATTTATGAATGATCCATAATTTTCGAGGTCCAAAAGTTCTTTAGTAGGGAGGTGTGATCCAGGAGGATTCAAAATGCTCAAAAGTGATTGAGGAGGAAACAAAATGCTCAAAAGTGATCCAAGAGGATCCAAAATGCTCAAAAATTGATATTCTCTAATTCTCTTGTAAAATACTTCATTGAGTATAACTCGACAATAGCTTTCCAATGGTACAAAAAATTCCTCAAACGAAGTTCATATGAAGAAGTTATGGCCAGTCAAAGTTGTAGTTAAACATGTCAAAGTCAAAGGGGGTTCCACGTGGCAGGCCCACATGGTTCCACATGGAATGTACGTAAATGTTCATACAACTGAAGGATGACATCAACATGGTGACGTGGCAACACGACAAGCTTCCACATGTCACCCGAAAATGACATTTTTGGGGGTCCATGTGGACCAATAAAAAGTGCCACATGTCATCTATACGGATGATGCGGCATCCATACGCTAACATGGCATGTAAAATTGGTATCCAATTGGCATATCCATACAGGTACATGTGGCAGGTGATGTGGCAGAGTGTTGTATGTGCAGCTAGTTGGACCAATCATAGAGTGCCACGTGGCACTCTCCGATTGGCCAATAATGGCTAAGGGAGAATAAAATTTGTTGGCTTGGATGCGAATTGAACCCATGATCTATGGGGGAATATTCCCATAATATTCCAATGACTTAGCAAAGATTCCTTTATCAATGTGCTACATGTGGTAGTTGTTATAAGTAACAAACAAATAATATTTAATATTAAACCATTTTTTCCCAAGATTTCGGTTGGTGGTTTGGCCGACCTAGGCCTATTTAATGGGCACAAAAACCAATTCTTGAGAAATGGAAATGCACCCCAAAGAGATTTCCTACTATAAATTCATTCAAAGTACCTATTTGTCTTGATTTGTGTACAAGAGGTGTCCCTCATTTGGGTTTGTCTCGTTTTGTGTGTCATTGAGTTCTTTGAGGGATGTATAGAGTGTTTATACTCTCTTTTTTTTTTTTCAGAATTTCGAGAGGAATCTGATGGTGATTCCTATTATGTGTAAACATTCTATGTATGAAAAGTGTTAGTCCAATTTATCACGTATGAGACCCATAATGTCGTTATGCATGCAAAAAGGGTTCTTTAAGCACCGATTCATAACATAGTCAAGTTTATACTCAGATTTCTCAGAATTTCATGAGGAATTTAGTAATGACCTTTGTTTCTGGGATTGAGTAGTAGAATTGAAGAGTGACATCAAATTTGGCATTGTAATCCCATTTATTGTAATTTTGACATTTTGAGAATTAATATCGTGGTCTATTTCTCTCTATTTTGGCACTCATTTGATTTTCTCTAGTTATATTTATCAGTTAATCAATTTTATGTATAAGTAAGACATTCACATTATATTTTTCAAATATTCAATAATATCTTCAATTTCCCAAATCTGGTTGGATGTTTATGTGTATTTATGAACTAATTGACATCAAAGGATTTCTGGGTTGAATTGGTATCAGAGTTTGTTGATATTTCAGACCAAGTTGGTATTAGAAACTCGTTTGGTATTTTTAGATCATTTAAAAAAAGCAATTGTCCATGTATATGTGTGTGAGATGTTGTAATGTATTTAATTTCAATAAATGAGTCTAAGCAATAGAAATAAACCCCGAGACACTAGCTATCAAAGACAAAAGGTTGTTGTAATAAAAATTATGATAAAAGACAATGTGCTTCAACAATATTTTCAATTTGTAATAGAAACAAGTGAGCAGACCTAAAATTAGTAAATATTTATTGGAAAATATGTCAATCAATGAGTATAATATGTATGGGATGTTAGACAATGATTATATGCATGTGTTATCATGAAAATAAAATAATTACTTGCAATATGCTAAATCCCTAGTGGTTGTAAAACATTTATAACAACAACAGAATAAATGGCTTAGAATGCAAAATGTTAAGTTGGAATGAGCATGAAAATGCAATAAAGTACCTAAACTAATAAGTTGCTTCGAGAGGGAAGGTGGAAATTGAGGTTTTATCTCACTTGCAAGTTAAGGACTAGTGTGATTGCTATGCATAAAGAAACCCTAGCTCAAATATAATCCACCAAAGTGAAAGAAATTATCCCCAATATTATCCTCCAAAAGGTGCACACAGGTACTCCATAGTAGAAAAGAACAAAAGAAATCTATAGAAATGATTTCCCATGAGTTGTGAGTTATGATTTTTCCATGAGGTAGCACTACCCTCTTTATATGAGGAAAAACTAGCACTATAACCCTTCAAAGGTATAAAAATACAAATGATCCATGATACAAGTGAGATAGGTCAAGTTCAAGCCATCAAATAACCTCTAGTTACCCCTAGGTGAGAGGGGGTAACAAGGTTAAACCTAGTTCCACTTGATATAATTTGCTAGAAGCTAGAGAAGAAGTAGGACAACACCTAGGATTTATAATATTATAAACTGTAGGGTTTGTTTCCTAAAAGGTATGGCCTAGCATTATTATTGGATAATCCTAGGTTTTTTATCCTCAAGTCTTGTTTCTCCTTAATCCTTCATTGGAGGTGTTGTATTAACTGCATATGCCCAATAATTCAAGATGACACTAGTCTATATTATTTGTAAGTGATATAAAACCCTAGTTTATCTCTCTCTCTAATGATTCACAGTGATTGTTTGGAATCATATCTAACATGTCATTTTTGCAATAACTACATTTTCAGCCACGAGGGCTTGTCATATTGCACTCAATTAATATAGTTTCATGCTATTTATTCATATAATCATTGGTGGATGGCTTACAAGTATTTTCAATGTCATTTTCATATCTTCATTCACTTTCTTGTTGATTTAGAGTTGGTATATTATTTTTTTTTTTAAACTGGTTACATTCTTAAACATTTAGTATTATTATGGAGCTCTTATGCTCACTTTTGGAGTGATATTGTGGATGCTTTTCTTATTTTTGTGCATGTTTCTTGAAACTAGGGTTTCTTCATGATTATATACTTGGTCTAGTAAGTGGTCTTTTCCAAGTGGTCTCTCTCTCCCAACAACTTGTGTTATATTTAGGATTTTCATTTACATGTCCATGTCCTTCACCATTGATCAAAATCTGGACTAGGGGTCAAATTTTAGCTCAAAAATCAAAGTTCTCAGAATTGCCTCAAAATGAATGAGAGCATAGCCCTTGTCATCACAAACCCAACGCAACTTGTTTGGGTTCAAACGAATGTCAGGAGCGAGAGATATTGCGATCTGTTCGAATCGCCAAACAGGTAAAAAAAAGGATGTTGACTGTACAGTCCGTACAGGCTGACGTGGCAGAGTCCGTACATGATGACATAGTAGTCATACGATGACATGGTAGTCGATGACATGGCCTTCACTCATTGGCATATTTGGACAAATCACATTGCAACATGTGGCAGTTATTGGGCAAATGGCGTGGTGCCACGTGGCCCAGTCATGGGCTGCCACATGGCACCCTACTATTGCTATGGTTGGTTGTTTAAAAAATGTAATGGAGTCCATGGGGATCGAACCCCGGACCTCCCCACCGTGTAAATTCTTTGCACAGTCCGCGCTGCCAACGCGCCACCATATTAGTTCTTATTATATAACGTTTAGATATATATTTAAATTTGACTATTGTGTATGTTGGTGCGGGGGTCAGGTTGGGGCTTAGCCCCAACCCGTGGTCTTGTAATATAAAATATGGCCACTGGTTAATATTTTGTGCACGGGATTTAGTACGCCCCCGGTCACACACTCCATTTCATATGACCGTGTCTTTTTCTGCGTGGGTTTTTCAAATTGGCTTTTCAAACGGTTTCAATGGATAGTCCATGTGCCCAACACTTGGCACTTAATTATTGGCTTTTAAAGGTTAATCCCTTTTTATATTTGTGCAAGGTCACATGGACCCATGTGCCTGAGAGCTTGGCGGTTAGGGGCTGGCGCGCCCATAACCGTCCTACAGTTCGCACCGTTATGCGGTTGCGCTTGGTGCTGGGTTTAAGAACGCGTTTTGGAGCGTGTTGTTGGTTCAACGTATAGGAGGTGCATTTTGGCAAACCAGAGACAGCAAGCTTGAAGGAAGAGAATGGCAGAAGGCCTATCTTCTTCATTTTTTGGCCAAATGAGGTGTTGTAAAATCCCAGCTAGGGGTTTTTGGACGTTTTGAATCCATTGGCACTATTTTCAAAGATATTTGAAGACTTCTTTTGCAGGTTTTTAACCATTGAATTTTCAGAGAGCTCAAGGGAGCTTGAATCCCTCATAGATTGAGGACATGTTTTGGTGAGTCCAAGTTTGTTTTCTGTGACTGAATAGTCATTTTTGGCTAATTGTTATGCTCTGAACACATTGGGACAGGGTCCAGAGGCTTTTGAGGACTTTTATAGGTGTTTTTTACACAGAGAAACTCAGGGAAGCTTATGGCCACATGTAGAAGAGGTCATGCCCGGATGAGCCATGATCCGTTTTCAGAATTTTATTAGTCATTTTTGGGGTTTTTATGTATTTTGATCCCAATGGTATAGTCTATTTTTCCATTGGAGTTGAGCAGCAACTTGTAAAAGTATCTCTGACAAATTAATCCCAGAGAGCCAAGTCCATTGATGGAGGCTCAAGGAGATGTAGTCCAGAGAGGGGTGAACTCCTTTATCATCTTGTTATTGTTGTGAGTTTGATGGTTTATTTTCTGCAAGTTATGTTCTTTTGTATTTATTTAAAGCACATATTTAACCATTTAAAAGAACATTTTCTCACACATGAACATTTAAAGGAAGAAGCATGAACTTAACACATAATCTATCTCGCATATTTTAACACATGAAGCAAGGTCTTGTAAAGTTTATTTTAATGAAGTAGAGGGTGCTTGAATAGCATAACAAGTCAGCCTTCTATTTTCAGATCAACCATCAAAGTACCAGATTCTTTTATCTAACTGCACTATTTCTTGTTCATGTCGTCATTGCAAGCTTACCCCTTTCTTCTATTACATGATTTATATAATTACATGATTTTCTCGCAGTCTCTTTCTATCAACAATCCTATTACAACCAAGATCTATGGGAAACCTAAAATTCCCCAAAATGGAAACCCCCTCAGACCTATAGTTAGTGCCATAGGGGACCCCACTCATTCTCTTACTCATTTTCTAGATGAAAAAATTCAACCGTTTACTAGTAAAACCTCTTCCTTTATTCAATATTCCTGAATTTATTCAAAAAACTCAAAAATTTCACCTTGATGAGCCTGACATCATGGATAGTTTTTATGTTGTTTCTCTATTTACCAAAATCCCTATCTTAGAATCCCTATCCTTTATCTCCAATCTTGTCAACCATGAAACTCTTAAACTCACTAAAATATGTCTCTCTTATACTTTATTTACCTTCAAAGGGGTTTTCTATGACAAAATTGAAGGTACATCCATGGGGTCTTCCTTATCCCCAGTAGTGGCTAATATTTTTATGGAATATTTCAAGGCTTTGGCCTAAAACAACTTTCATGTCAAACTTAAGTATTGGTTTCATTTCATCAATGACACATTTGTCATTTGGCCTCATGGCCATATTTATTTGATCTCTTTCTTCAACCATATTAACAACATTTCCCCGATATCCAATCCACCATGGAAATTCAAAAGGATATAAGTCTATCCCTTTCTTGGATGTTATTATTTCATGTCTTTCTAATGGTTCCCTTATGCACCAAGTTTATAGAAAAAAGACTGATACTGACATATACCTTCATGTGAATTCCCATCATCATCCAACTCAAAAATAGTTAGTGCTAGGAACTCTCATTACTAGGGCCATTCGCAAATCTGCTTCTCAATTCCTTAAAAATAAAAAATCCCTCCCAACAAAATCCATAATTTCCAATGGGTACTATTTCTCTCAAATCAACAAATCCTTCGACTTGGCCAGCAATACTGAAAGGAAAAATTCCTCCTCTTATCTACCCCTAGCCCTTGCCTCTCTTCCTTATATCTTGGGAACCACTAATCATATTTCCAAAATTATGGCTAATAATAACATCAAGATCCTTTTCAATCCCTGTAAAAAACTCAAACAATTATTCAAAATTGCCAAGGACAAATATGACCCAATGGTTGGCCCAAGAGTTTTTCAAATTCTTTGATCTTGTGGAAAATCATACATAGGTCAAACATGTAGATCCTTTAAATCCCATCTTAAAGAACATATAGTTGAGGCCTCCCACAATCATATCACCAAGTCATTTACTTCCGAACACTCTTTTAAATCCAAATACCTTATTTGTTTTTACCAAACAAAAATTTTATCCTCCACCCCTTATTACTCTTTCTGTATTATTCATGAAGCATTGGAAATTGAAAAACATCTTCATTCCCAACCAAAAGTATTGGATTCTCATAGCTGCAATGGTCTTCTGATGTCCTGGGTTCCCAACATATGGAAAATTGTGTATTTCCTTCATCACTTAATTTTTCAGTTCACTGGAATTCAACATATATAGCTTTCCTTTACATGAGAATTCGATCTTGTTTCAGATCATAAGAATTAAATTTCTACTGAAAATTACCTTGTTGTAATATCTCTTTTATTTTTACATATTGTTGATATGAATTTTCTATTGCAATGATTTTGTCCTTCAGATCATTCCTATACATGTTGATGGCTGAAATATGCACTTCATGAGCTCTCTTTTTGAGTGCATCGACCATGTTGAAACAAACTTTATATTTTCCTTAAAAACCTTAGACTAAATTAAAATTTTGTTTTTTGTTTAAATAAAAAAGAGCACAAAAATGCAATTGGATAATCAATGTCGAAATAAATTCATCTGATCAATCCAACGGTTTAAATGTCTTAGCGGATTATGGAGCTGCCCTTGTTTTTTTTTTTAACAAAGGGTCAAAACATTAAAAAGATTTACTAAAGTTTCAGGTTTCGGGGTTCTGCGATTTGTGCAGTTTGATATTTAATGACAACCCCAAATCCCGGATACCGAAGTCATAAAAAGTTAATTTAAAAGAAGTTAAACCAAGATTAATAAGAATGATTAAAAACATTTAATGGTAATTTAAGCTTATCGTAATTTTGTTTTCAGGAATCCCACCTCAAACGAAAGCTCAAAATCCTGATGTGTAAGTCACGAAATCCCATTTAATTGCGATTAATTAAAAGTTTAAACATACTTAATATATTGCTAATCAGTCGCCTTTTTGGAAATCAAAAAATTATCACTCATCATACCCAAAATAACCCGAATCATGAAGTCCCAAAAGTATTAAGTGCTTAAGTGTAATTAACTTAACATTAAAATATAAGTTAACGATATAAAATGGTTTTTCGCATTTTTGCTTTTCGAGATTCTTCAGTGATATTACATCCAAAAATCTCGGTCCCGAATCACCGATATTTGGCAGTATTTATTAAGGACTAATGGAAATATTTTATAGTGTAAGACGTGTATCTCCAGTCGTACTCTCTTCATTAAGAAAAATAAATTGATCTCCCGTAGGAGCACATTCTAATTAACGCAGGCTGAAGGTGAATAAAGGTTTCTATTTCAAATTTCATTCGCACTTTCAACAAGTTAGTAAGTTGTATTCAAGAAATCTTACGCCTTCTTTTCTGTAACAAGAACCTGCTTTGTATCACAGGTATCATGGCACCCAGGAAAATGATGAAGAGGAGTGATGACGTGGATGAAAGCTCAAATCTGAACTCGTATGTTCTATCTGATACCACACCACACGTTGTTGATTCGGTCAGGTCTTGGATGCATATTTTCAAAATCTTAGAGAAGGAGGTTAAGAATTGCCAAGATGATTTTGGAAATGAAAAGACTGATAAGACCGAAACTAAATTCAGAGTTATAAAAGAGGTTGAGATCCATAAAATAGCTACATGGTCGAATCTTATGCCATACAATGTCACGATAAACTGGGCTTTGATGAACACCGATGTGCAGACGAGGAGAATCATAAATCATCAAAAGGTCATCGTCGGCTCTTTCAAGCCAGAACACATTCAAGTAATGTACAAGCTATCCCCTGTTTCTAAATATAGTTATAATTTCGAATTCGTAGAAGAGTTTCAGCAAAAGGAGTGTACAGAATTTGACCAACCCTATCTAGATATAATTAAAACATGGTGGGGAATTCTAGCAAAATTTGGAGCTAATTCCCATGGTGTTTATGCCACCGCATCGTTAAATGAATATATGGTCTATATAAATATGATGTTATGTAGACTATTTGGGAGGAAAATCCCTACCCATTTCCCGGCGGAATGGGTGTCAATTATGCACGAGGTAGTCGAGGGTTTCACTTTCAATTGGGATAAGATTCTATCAGATAACCTAACCAAGGGGATTGCTGAGTACCAAATGGAAAAGTCAAAAGGCCAACCTGCATCTTTTTATATGTCTACATATGTCATGGACGCTATATGTTATATGACTCCATTTCCATTGATGAATTGGAGCTGGAACCCAACCTATGCAGAACCCATCCATTTCTATCACTCTAAACTATGGGAAGAAAAAGTAAAAGATTTTTTTTACGAAATCTGTCGCTATGTAGTGATTCCTATGCACCAAATATTGTATGGTTATCCACCCCCGCAGATTTCGGAGCAAATCATGGGAAACCTCAAAACAGTTGCAGATTGGTTTATTGAAGATAATTTCTCTTATATCAGAGTCTTTGGATGTTCGATTCCCCCTCATGCTCTCCCAAAGTTTCTTCTTGGTAGACTGGTGTGCATAGAAGTGGCTTAGCAAATAATAACATGAGGCATTGGCAAAGAGTTAAAAGCAGTTCAAAAGAAATTCTGGCCAACTTTTCCTATACAAATTGGGAAGTTTTCACTGCTAAATTTTGGCCATTCCAAGGTAGAAGTTGTAACATTAGAGGACATTAAACTGGTAGATGTTGAACTCAGAAGGCATGATCCATATCAAATTGTGGGAAATCATCTAGCTCATTGCAATATGAATACATATGAGCATGAAGAATCCCCTTGTGATGACATATTTAAAGGTATCGAATCTTATGAAGAAATATTAGACAAATTCGAAGTGTTACCCCCTGACCTACAAGCCAGCTTTATTTCTTTCCAAAAGAACAAATGAAGTGCATTGCCCAAGATACTACAGGGAGAATCGATAACCCCTCCTTCATAACAAGAAAGTATACCTATATATTTCGAACCAAAGTCTTTGGATAAAAGGACTACAGAGGAAAACCCAAAGAATGACGAAGTGTCTTCACAAAGATCAGAAACTTCACAGACAGAACATATAGGGTCTGAAACAGAGTCTAAATCTGACACTTTTGAATCCGAATCAAATTACTTTTCCTTTATCATCAACTATTCCTGCTGATACCCCCAAAAAAGCAGAAGGAACACAATCCACAGAGTTAGGTAGTCCTATTACAACAGTGACTCCTTTACAATCAAGTTCTGGGACTCCCCATCTTGAAGTTATGTACATAAGTGATCTTACTCCAATATTTATTGAATAAATACCTTCCTCTGACTTCCTTTTCAGTAGGAAGAGGAAAGATGTAGTGAAACAAGAAATGCACCTGAAATAAGGTACAATGGTCAAAAAGCACAGGGTACTTGTGGATGGATAAAATCTAGAAGAAGAGGATTTTTCCACAGAGGTAGCAAGATCTTTGGGAGATTTCGCAACGACCAACTTGTTTTTAAATGATAACTGAAATCAAGGTTGAATCAAATGAATAAAATGATAGCTCTTGCAAAGTCAAATAAGGAACATAGAGAATAATATTAGAGATGAGATAAATAAAGGACTTGAGCAGGCTAGAGCTGTTGACAAATAGGAAATCCAACTTCTCAAGTCTAGTCTAGATGAAATGTATAAGAAGGTGCAAGCGAGTCAAGGACAGATCATCCAACAAGAGAAATTAGTGAGGTAGCTGCAAGATAAATTGAGTTCTACTGAAAACTAGGTGGTAAATATAACAATATTTCAAGCTCGGGTACTGGAAGTACATCATAAGCTAGAAGCAGTACATCAAAGCATGTTTTATAAAGTAGAGATCATTCAAAACTATTTTCAAGAAGAAAATCAATCATTAGATAACATTTCTTTCAAAGAAAAAGAGGCTAAAGCAGCCCAGACCACTTTTCAAAAGGTAGTCGTATTTTCGGCTAAAAAAGAGGTACCAGTAACTCCTAGATTAACTTTCATAGAACAAATCAGGGGTGATATCATGCTGAAGGTATGGGAGGCCAATATAGCCGAAAGTAGGAAAATGGCTAAAGAGATAAAGGAAGAATGTGAAGAGACCTTCGATTTTCTAGATAAAAAATCACTAACATTGGAAAAGATGATTGTTCTGGACTACTAAGACAGATCAATGTTATAAAGAATCAAGTGAACATCAAAGAGAGCTTGACTAAAATTTAGATTGAAATTTCGCAGTTGAAACAGATTGACGTTAGCCAAATGGACAGGTGGTTGGTGAGGCCAAATTTACAATTGCAATCAGTTAAGTTTGAAGATAAAAGGATTGAAGACAGGTTGTCGAAAATTTAGAGGAAGCTATATCTATTTGAGGCAAAGGATATGTCATAGCCTTCCAGAATTTTAGTACATTTTCTAAGTAGATACATGGAGTGTCTCGAACCAAGTGAAGGAAATACTTCAAAGAAATAATGAAGTAACATATGCATGCTCATTTTGTCAGAGTGATAGAGAGGTAAAAGGTAACCAAGCTAAATGGTTCAAGTTTGTATTATGTAACCGTTAGCACCTAGGAGTTAAGAAAACACCAACCGTCTAGGGTTGATGATCTTTTGTATAAATATAATTTCAAAAGAATTAAAGAAGGATTTTTTCTGGCTGATTGTAGCAGAGAAATTTCTCCTTTACAAAAATTAAGACAATACAAACCGGAGACTCCATATTCTGTCAATCCTGAGTTATGTGTTCCTCTATACTTTCATGTTCAACATCATTTCTGACATATATTTGATTAATGTTTAACTACAATTTAGTACAACATCTATTGTGGTTATATGTTATTTGTGTCATCTGATTTTTTATAAATTTTCCTCTGTGTTTGCTATTAGCAGACACAAGACCTATGGATTATTTACATCACCATATCTTTATGCTTCTTTAAAGTTTTCTCATCTATTTTCTTCTCTTGTTACAAAGTGAGATTCCTCCATGATTGATGCCTCACATTGTTTAAACAGATTTATGTTTTCTTTCATCACATTCATTATTTTCAATTTTACTCAGAAACAGGAAACGACCTCTGAAATAGTTATATTATTAATTCAAATTCGGGAACTTTCTCATATAATCTAA
The DNA here is from genome assembly GCA_032191745.1 of Picea mariana. Lineage (NCBI taxonomy): Eukaryota > Viridiplantae > Streptophyta > Pinopsida > Pinales > Pinaceae > Picea > Picea mariana. Next base: position 110,089 of record JASDQU010108884.1, read on the forward strand.
AATAGAAGCAACAAACCTAAAAAAAAAGTAATAGATATTTTAACTTTCTCTTCCTCCATGACTGTACCTATTGCAATATAGCATAATATAGAACTCAGTCTCATAGATCAGACTAACATTGCGTTAACCTTGTTTAATGTTAGCCTATGGATTACCTTTACCAATCACTAAGTCTAAATTTTGAAATCAATTAACAAGCAAACTTCGCCTGTATCTGACCCAGAAAAAATTTTGAAATCAAGAAGACACCTTAAACAAATTTCTTCATCGACAAGTAAGATTTATCAACCTAAATTCACACAGTCGAATACTAAGGATCTAATTGAAAGTTTGAATGCCCCACTCCTTTGTGGAGAACCATCCATCGATAGAATTGAAATCCTAGAGCCCGGGTTGGTCTTACCCGAATTTAAAGATGAGACTTTTTCTATTGTTTCTTTTATAAATAAAAGTAAAATATCTATCTCACTTCCATCCTTGATTGACATTTCTTCACTTCCAGAGTTTCAGTTTCCAATCTCTCATAACTTCAAATAATATACTATATACCTTAACTCGACTCTTGTTGGCTCTCTTGTATATACACCATGTGAGTCCGAGAAAAGTAGTCCTCGTTTTCCAAGTCCCTCTTTTTCAAGTTTCCTATCCCTTGATGATCAGTTTCCTGAAATCATCTCACCCTATCCAGACGCAGCCGAAGAGTTACAACACCCCTTTAAAATTCCTCCTTATAATCTCCAAGTTTCATCTCCTAATTTTTCAATGGCTGCGGTCGGAGCAGGTGGTGTTGGAGGTGCAGAAGGAGGAGGAGCCGGTCACGAACCACCTCCCCCTCCTAGGATTTTTGCTAAGGTAGTTGCTATATACACCCCCCTAGTTCTCCCAGTTCCCCTCCATGACCTACCTGAAAATTATATGAAAAATCTGTTGAAATTCACTGGGGAGGGAGACTTGACTGTTGTCGAACACATCAATTTCTTTGATCAATTTGTTGACATTCTTGGTCTTGAACATGAGGATGTTTATTCGAGACTCTTAGTTCAAACCTTTGAAGGATAGGTGAGAACCTAGTTCCGAGGTCTAGCAGCAGGATCAATAGGACCATACGATGAGTTGGAAAATGCTTTTATCAGACAATGGGGAGAAAGGAAAGATCATCTCTACTATCTAACTGATTTTGGGGCTTTGAGAAAGAAAAATTCAGAATCAATTCTCGAGTTTACCCAAAGGTTTAATAAATTGTATAATAAAATTCCAGCTGAGGTTAAACCTTCCCAACCTGCAGTGAAAGTAACTTTTCTTGGGGCTTTTGACCCTGATTTTGCTCTATTGTTGAGGGAAAGGAGATCTATAGACCTCACTAAAATGTTGGGTGATTCTTTGGAAATTGATTCAAATATGATGGCATCAAGAAAGTTAAAAACAAAATTTTAAATGGGAAATAAAGAAACTAGAAGGTACAGAGAACAAGGGGGTCCCTCAGGATCTGGGAGGTATTTGGAAGACAATATGGATGACATGGTGAGAACAATTAAAGAGTTGTCGAAGAAGATCTCAAGAATGGAATTGGACCAATCAAATAATGATCATTTCCCTAGAAAGGATTTCATAAGGAATCCTAACCCTCAAACACAATAGAGACAAATTAAGAATGAGGACCAAAAGATTCAAGCCCCCTTCAAAAATGAAAATTTTATAGGAGGAGAAGATATGCAAGATTTTGAGGAGTTATAAGAAGACATAAATAATCTTGGTGATGACTATCAAAAACCATAATTGATGAGACAAGATTATGAAAAATCCTTAAATACAGAATACAGATCTGAAAATAACAAGAACAATAATATTACAAAAGATTCATCTTATCAAGGAATCATTGATGATATAATGGCCGAACTCCACTAGAAGTACTATCTAAGGCCTAGAAACAGGAATATCACAACCACCCCAGAGAAGAAAATCCTACCAAGGGGGGAAATAGATGAGGTAGCTTCAAAAGTTGTTGAAAAGCAAACTGTTAAAAGAAAGGTTGCTGACATACAGTCTACCAAAACAAATCCAGCAGAAACACCAATCATCAACACAAGGAAAGCGGAGGTTCCTGTGGCTGAAAAAAAAACCTCACAAAAAAATAAAACTGAAAAGAAGGGGATATAAGCTCAAACCACATAATTCGATAAAACAACAGGAAATTTTAGTCTGGAAAATGAAATTAATAAAATCAAAATCCCTATACCTCTTTTCGAACTAGAAAAAAACGCAATATACAGAAAGAAAATTGCTAAAATAATTAATTTTTCAGACAATGAAAGTCAGGCTGACGTTATTAATCTAGAAGATGACAAGCCTAATACAATTTTTGGTCCACATTTCGAAGGTGCAATAGATACTGTTTCCCCTTTCTATATCACGCTAACTGTGCATGATCACCTGCTCCATAATTGCATGTTGGATTCTGGAGCCTGTCACAATGTAATGCCTAAAGCCATTATGGATAGACTTGGTCTCAAAATCACTCGACCTTATGGAGATTTGTATTTGTTTGATTTGAGAAAAGTTAAATGTATAGGTATCATAAAATATTTAATGATCAATCTTGCATAGATATCAGTAAAAAGCGTTCCAATGGATGTGGTTGTTGTTGATATACCCCCAAAGTATGTAATGTTGTTATCCAGATCTTTTTGTGCCAAACTTGGAGGATCCCTCCAACTCGACATGATGTATGCCACAATCTCGATCTTTGGAGGATAGTTCACACTCTTGTACAGAGAAACAAGGTTAGCATTTATGGTAAGTGAGTCACTGAACCCAAATAACTACCCTGTTTATATTGCTAATCATGATTTAGAGAATTATATTTTGTCTATTGATGATGATATTGATGTATGTATAGAAGAAAGTTGTACAGAAAAGGAAAAAGAAAAAGAAGAAAAAATAAATAAAGATGTATATAGTTCTGAAGTTTGGAAAATGTTTTTTGATGGTGCTTCATCTTGTGAAGGAGTGGGAGATGGAGTGTTGTTTGTGGCACCCAATGATGAGTTCATTATACCTTTTTATTATAGATTACAATGGGACATAGATTATACTAACAATGTATGTGAATATGAGGCTCTAGGCCTAGGATTAGAGGCTGCCAGAAAATTAAAGATTAACAACTTAGAAGTCTATGGTGATGTTGAACTGATCATTAAACAAATTAATCATCAATACCAGGCTAAGAATCCAAGGTTGAGATCTTATAGGAACTGTGCATGGGATTTAATTGAGAACTTTTTATCATCATTTAATGTTCATTACATCCATGGGAATGAAAATCAATGGGCAGATTCACTGGCTAAAGCAGCCTCAACCTTTGTGCCTCCAACAATTTTCAAACTTAAATACCATATAGAGAAGAGACATAGACCTTCTATACCAAATAACATACAACATTGGCAGGTTTTTGAGGATGATGAGAAGATCGGGAAATTTTTAGAAATGGTAGATCATTTTACTGAAACACATGTCAACCAAGAAAACCAGAATGATCCCGCTTGGATCATGCAAGAAGGGGAAGATCCCCAAGAGTTTCAAGATAAGATTGCTAATCATCGTATGATTATTTTGAAAAATAATCAGATCCCCAAAGGCCTGATCCCCTTAGAGAGGTTATTTAATCATGACGACATCCCTTTGAAGTCCACTTTACAGCCTCAACCAGAGGAGGTTGAAGATTGCGATATAGGTACCAAATAAAATCCTAGGTTGGTAAAATTATCTATGTACCTTCCTCCTAAAATAAAAAGTAAGTATGTCAAGTTGCTTAGACAATTTAAAGACGTTTTTTCTTGGTCCTATGACGAATTGAGAACTTATGACATTACTGTAATGGAACACAAAATTCCTCTGAAACAAGGTGTCAAACCTTTTAGGTAGAAACTCAGACAGATTAACCCTATGTTACTTCTGGTGATAGATAAAGAAGTGAAGAAATTTTTGGATGCCAAGATCATTGTCCCACTGAGATACTCCAAGTGGGTAGCTAATTTAGTCCTAGTAAGAAAGAAAAATGGTGAAATCAGACTGTGTGTAGACTTTATAAATTTAAACCAATCATCACTTAAAGACAATTATCCATTGCCTAAGATGGATCACATTTTATAGAAAGTAGTTGGAGCTAACAGAATGTTTATGATTGATGGTTTTTCAGGCTACAATAAAATTGTAGTCCATCAAGATGATAAAGAAAAAACTACATTCAGTACCACTTGGGGTACCTTTATGTATGACAAAATGCCTTTTGGTTTAATGAATGCATGAGAAACTTTCCAATGAGCTATGGACATCACTTTCGTCGGTGAAAGAGATAATTTTGTTGTTATTTACCTTGATGATCTAATTTTCTTTTCTAAATCTGATGCAGAACATCTAGTACATCTCAAGCAAACTTTCAAAAAATGTCGCAAATTTGGTTTGTCTCTGAATCCCAAGAAATATCATTTCACAATGCAAGAGGGTAAACTCTTGGGCCAAATAGTGTCTAGGGATGGAATCAAGATCGACCCGAAAAGGATCGAAGCTATAGCTACTATAAATATTCCTAGAAATGTAAAAGAAATTCAGTCTTTTTTAGGAAAAAAAAAATTCTTAAGAAGATTTATCCCAAACTTTCCTGAAATCGTAAAACTGATTACAAATATGCTTAAGAAGGACATCGAGGTTAAGTGGAATACTGAATCCAAAGCGTCATTTAAACGTATCAAAAGGGTTACAAATGAAGCACCAGTACTAGCAAGCCCAGATTATATGAAGGAGTTTCTGATTTTTTCTTTCACCTCTGAACACACAATCACAGTCGTACTGTTACAAAATAATCAGGAAGGTTTTGAGTAACCAATTGCATTTTTTAGTAAAAGGATCAGAGATGCTAAGCTAAAATATGACATGTTGGAAAAACAAGATTATGCAATGGCTAAAGCTCTCAAATCTTTCAGAACTCACGTACTACATTCAAAGATCATTTCTTATGTGCCTACCAGTTCAGTTAAGGATATACTGGTTCAACCTGATATTGATGGAAGGAGAGGCAGATGGTTAGCCAAAATTCAGGAGTTCAACCTAGAAGTTAAACCAACTAAACTTATTAAAGGTTAGGGTTTGGATAAATTGATGGTTGAATCAAATTTGAAAGAACTCAGAATAAATCATCTGCAAGAGAATGAAGGCTTTTTAGAGATAGATGAACTCAATGTCACCATGCCCACAACTGAAATTCTACGAAAATTCTCTTCTTCAGTATGGTACCACAATATTGTTTCTTATTTACTGACCCTTTAGTGCCCCAGTGAACTAACCCCATCTAAAGCTAGGACATTGAAGTTACATGCTATAAAATATTGGATTATGGATGGTCAATTGTATTGGAAGGACCCCCTGGGTTTCCTACTGAGATGCTTAGTAGAATCCAAAATAGAAAAGGTTATAGATGAATTCCATGAAGGAGTGTGTGGAGGAAATCATAATTGGCAAGCACCGGCTTATAAAATCCTAAGAGCCAGGTATTATTAGCCGAAATTATTCACCGATGTAAACACTAAAGTCTGAACTTGTAATCCTTGTCAGTTGTTTATAGGTAAGTAGAAAGTCTCGGTGTTACCTTTAGTGCCAGTTAAAATTGAAGCTCCATTCCAGCAATCGGGTCTTGATTTTATTGGAGAAATCCATCCACACTCAAGTGCTCAACACAAATGGATTATAACCGCTACAAACTATTTCACCAAATGGGTAGAAGTTATTCCTACGCGAAACGCAACTAACTCAGTAGTGATCAGTTTTTTGGAGGAGAATATTTTATCAAGATTTGGTTGTCCTTGAAAAATAGTGACTAATAATTCTCAGGCCTTCAAGTCCATGGCCAAGATAAGATTTTGAAAAAAATATAATATTGTGCTAGGACACTCCACGACTTACTATCCATAGGGTAATGGACTAGCTGAGTCATCTAACAAAAGTTTGATCACTATAATTAAGAAAGTACTGACCAAAAATAAGAAAGCATGGCATGTGCATTTAAAATATGCTTTATGGGCTAACAGGATAGGCACAAAACGGTCAATCAGAATGTCTCCATTTCATATGGTATATGGTACTGACTTCATTTTACCGATAAATGTAGTGCTGCCAGTAATGAAACTCTAGCAAGAATAAAAAGAAGAACCAAATGACATTACCAGGAGGATAAATCAATTGATTGAAGTTCAACAAAATAGGGCCGAACTAGATGAAAACCTACAGAGATATCAAGATAATATGAAATCCTTATTTGACCAAAAAGCTAAAGACAAAGAATTCCTCCCTGGTGATTTGGTCCTAAAATGGGAAGCTAGGAAGGAAGATGTTGGTAAACATGGTAAGTTTGATCAGATCTGGTGCGGCCCGTACAAAGTTACATCCTCTGAGGGAAAGAATGTGTTTTTATTAGAGAATCTCGACGGAAAGATTCTTAACGCCCCTATCAATGGGAAATACCTTAAGCACTTCATGTAGTAATATTTTTTTGAACTCTCATTGTACATACCGAATTGTTTTCATGTTTTGTTTATAGTTACCTTTCTTTCTGTAAGCTTTTATTTTTACTATAAATACAAAAGGTCAACTTAAAACGAAAAATAAAAAATATATACAAAATAGGTCAAAATTTGCAATAAGAAGGTTTCTAATCTACTAGAGTTCCTGACAACTATCATTTTTATCTTATTGCAGGAGACTTGTTGATAATCCAAGAGACTAGAAATATCAAAAAGGTGACATGCATGGATACTCACGTTAAATGCCTCCCAAAAAAGGTAATAAACTAACTGTCTGCTTGGCTGGAAATACAAAGAAATACCAAGGTATGAATTTATGTCTTGAAAACTTAGGTTAAAATGTCACAGGAGATGTAAATGAGTAAGACAGTAATCTCATGTTTACTAATATTATCACTAAAATTTCAATCAGAGAAATGAAAAGTAACTTTAAATTTTAAAAAGATTTTCTTTGGACAAAAAATAATAAAAATATATATATAGATATATATATGAAAAATAAGCAATAAAAAGAATTTAAGGAAAAGTTTCAAGAGTTGAGTAAGAAGCTTGTTAAGAGTAATTGTATCTACAACAAAATATTTGTAGCCCCTTGATTTTCCCCTGTCTATGATCAATCCTTCTCTTCACCTGATGCTTGATATCTTCCCATAAGCCTCATAATAGAAGAAAGGTCTCACCTTAACTTTGGAAACTCATAAACCAACCTTCAAAATGAGAATAGGTAAAATTTTATAGTTCCTCTAACTTTAGATGAAACGGAGGTATGTCTAGGTTAATACTAGCTCTCTTAGTCATTCTAATAGGATTAAACTGATAGGTTTCGCTCAAGGAAAGTCCCTGAAAAATAAAATAAGAATCCCCCTTGAGAATTTCTCTGAAGCCAAAGATGTTTGAAGGTTAGGAGAGGATTAGTCCAGAGCAATTAAAGTGAGTTGACAGACATGTGTTGTTAACTTATAAACATATATTTTATGGGGTATATTTCATACCGATTAATTTCCCCCACTTCATATTTTGAAACAAGATAGATGGTGAAAGGAAATTCATTAAATGATTGCCCCCATCTAGTCCAAAAGAGATGAAGAAAGAATATTCGTTATATGATTTCCCTCATCTTAGCATTTAAATGCTAAAATACTAATCGAAGTGGTGAAAGGAAATTCAATGTGGGAAATCTGATAACTTCACCGAGGTACTGAATAGGCTTGCTGGCAGTGAAACAATGTCTACATATCTAATAGGCTGTTATACATGACTTACAAGATGCTCTATTAACTATTCCTCTTTTCGACTGGATCTACATTCTAAGCTTATGAGATTCCCTAACTTAAAACATTGGAATTACTTTACCTTGATGCAAACAAAATCAAAGAAAACCTAGTAGAACGATTAAGGTTGTTTTGATTACCTTATACAAATCTGAGGTCATTTTTAGGAAAGTAAAACTATTATAAGCCTAGCTCGAAATCACCGAATGTTTTAGTTTTGAAGAGTTTTCAAAGTTAAGGATGAAATCTTAAAGTCTCGTTTTTTGTTTTCTCCAAAATGTGTTTCATAGAACTGCAATAATGACTCAATTTACCCAATAAAGGCACTCGGTCTACATGTTCTTCTAGTCCTGCAAGGAGACGAGATCCCTAGATGGAGACTGTGTTGAAACAAACTTTATATTTTCCTAAAAAACCTTAGACTAAATTAAAATTCTATTTTTTGTTTAAATAAAAAGGAGAACAAAAATGCAATTGGGTAATCAATTTCGAAATAAAGTCATCCAATCGATCCAACGGTTTAGATCTCTTAGCAGATTATGGAACCATCCTTGTTTAAAAAAAAAAAAAGGGTCAAAACATTAAAAATCTTTACTAAAGTTTCAGGTTTCGGGGTTCTGCGATTTGTGTAGTTTGATATTTAATGACAACCCCAAATCCCCGATACCGAAGTCACGAAAAGTTAATTTAAAAGAAGTTAAACCAATATTAATAAGAATGATTAAAAACATTTAACGGTAATTTAAGCTTATCGTAATTTCATTTTTGGGAATCCCACCTCAAATGACAACTAAAAATCCTGATGTGTAAGTCATGAAATCCCATTTAATTGCGATGAATTAAAATTTTAAACATACTTAATATATTGTTAATCAGTCAGGTTTTTGGAAATCGAAAAATTATCACTCATTATACCCAAAATAATCCGAAGTATGAAGTCTCGAAAGTATTAAGTGCTTAAGTGTGATTAAACTAACATCAAAACATAAGTTAATGATATAAAATGTTTTTTCGCGTTTTCTCTTTTCAGGATTCTTCAGTGATATTACATCCAAAACTCCCGGTCCCGAATCGCCGATATTTGACAGTATGTATTATGGATTAATGGAAATATTTTATAGTGGAAGACGTGTATCTCCAGTCGTACTCTCCTCATTAAGAGAAATAAATTCATCGCCCATAGGAGCACATTCTAATTAAGGCAGGATGAAGGTGAATAAAGGTTTATATTTCAAATTTCATTTGCACTTTCAGCAAGTTAGCAAGTTGTATTTGATAAATCTTATGCCTTCTTTTCTGTAATAAGAATCAAATTTTTATCACAGGTATCATGGCACCCAGGAAAATGCTTAAGAGGATTGATGACACAGGTGAAAGCTCAAATCCGAACTCAGATGTTCTAACTGATACCACACCACATGCTATAGATTCAGTCAGGTCTTGGATGAAAATTTTCGAAATCTTGGAGTAGGAGATTAAGAATTTCCTAGATGATTTTGGAAACAAAAAGACTAATAAGACCGGAACTAAACTCAGAGTTATAGAAGAGGCGGAGCTCCATAAAATAGCTACATGGCCGAAGCTCATGCCATACAATGACATGATAAATTGGGCTGTAGACCAGGAGCATCATTAATCATCAAAAGGTCATCGTCAGCTCTTTCAGGCCAGAACACATTCAAGTAATGTACAAGATATCCATTGTTTCTAAATATAGTTATAATGTCGAATTCGTAGAAGATTTTCAACGAAAGGAGTGTACAAAATTTGACCAAACCTATCCAGATATAGTTAAAACATGGTGGGGAATTTCAGTGAAATTTAGAGCTGATTCCCATGGTTTTTATGCCACCACATCATTAAATGAATATATGGTCTATATAGCTATGATGTTATGTAGACTATTTGGGAGGAAAAGCCGTATCCATTTCCTAGCGGAATAGGTACCAATTATGCACGAGGTAGTCAAGGGATTCACTTTCAATTGGGATAAGATTCTATCAGATAACCTAACCAAGGAGATTGTTGAGTACCAAATGGAAAAGTCAAAAGGCCAACCTACGTCTTTTTATATTTTTGCGTATGTCATGGATGTTATCTGTTATATGACTCCATTTCCATTGATGAATTGGAGATGGAACCCAACCTGTACAGAACCCATCCATTTCTATCACTTTAAACTATGGGAAGAAAAAGTAAAAGATTTCTTTTACGAAATCTGTCACTATGTAGTGATTCCTATGCACCAAATATTGTATGGTTATCCACCCCCTCATATTTTGGAGAAAATCATGGGAAACCTCAAAACAATTGCAGATTGGTTTATTGAACATAATTTCTCTTATATCAGAGTCTTCAGATGTTCGATTCCCCCTCATGCTCTCCCAAAGTTTCTTCCTAAAAGAATGGTGTGCAGAGAAGTGGCTTACCAAATAATAACAGGAGGCATCAAAAAAGAGTTAAAAGAAGTTCAGAAGAAATTCTGGCCAACTTTTCCTATACAGATTGGGAAGTTTTCACTGCTAAATTTTGGGCATTCCAAGGTAGAAGCTACAACATTAGAGGACATTAAACTAGTAGATTTTGAACTCAGAAGGCACGATCGATACCAAATTGTGGTAAATCATCTAGCTCATTGCAATATGAAGACATATGAGCATGAAGACTCCCCTTGTGATGACATATTTAAAGGTATCAGATCTTATGAAGAAATATTAGACAGAGACCAAGTGTTACCCCCTGACCTATAGGCCAGCTTTATTTCTTTCCAAAAGAATAGAGGAAGTGGGTTAACCAAGATACTACAGGGAGAATCAATAACCCCTCCTTCAGAACAAGAAAGTATACCTCTAGGTTTCAAACCAAATCTTTGGATAAAAGGACTACGGAGGAAAACCCAAAGAATCCCAAAGTGTCTTCACAAAGATAAGAAACTTCGCAGATAGAACATCCATGGTCTAAAATAGAGTTTAAATCCGAGACACTTTTAAATCTGAATCAAATTACTTTTCTTGTATCATCAACTATTCTTGTCGATACCCCCAAAATAGTAGAAGCAACACAATTCACAGGTTTAGGTAGCCGTATTACAACAATGGATCCTTTACAGTCAAGTTCTAGGACTCCCCATCTTGAAGTCATGTACATAAGTTATCTTACCCCAATCTCTATTGAAGAAGTACCTTCCTCTAACTTTTTTTTCAGTAGGAAGAGGAAAGCTGTAGTGAAACAAGAAATGCACCTGAAAGAAGGTACAATGGTAAAAAAGCACATGGTACTTGTGGATGGACACAATCTAGAAGAAGAGGATTTTTCCATAGAGGTAGCGGCCTCTTTGGGAGATTTCACAATGACCAACTTGTTTTCAGTTGATAATCTGAAAGTGAAGTTGAAGAAAAGGAATCAAATGATAGCTCAGTTGCAAAGTCAAATAAGGAACACAGAGAATAATATTAGAGATGAGATTAATAAAGGAATTGAGCAGGATAGAGCTGTTGACAAACAGGAAATCCAACTGCTCAAGTCTAGCCTAGATGAAATGTATAAGAAAGTGCAAGAAAGTCAAGGACAAATCATCCAGCAAGAGGAATTAGTGAGGCAGTTGTAAGATAAATTGAGTTCTACTGAAAACTAGGTGGTAAATATAACAATATTTCAAGACCATGCACTGGAAGTGCATTAGAAGCTAGAATAAGAACAACAAAGCCTATTTTATAAAGTAGAGATCATTCAAAACTATTTTCGAGAAGCAAATCAATCATTAGATAACATTTCTTTCAAAGAAAAAGAGGCTAAAGCATCCCATGCCACTTTTCAAAACACGGTCATATTTTCAGCTAAAGAAGAGGTACCAGTAACTCCTAGATTAACTGTCCTAGAACAAATCAAGGGTGATATCATCCTGAAGGTATGGGAGGACAATATAGCCAAAATTAGGAAAATGGCTAAAGAGATAAAGGAAGAATGTGAAGATTACTTCGATTTGCTAGATAAAAAATCGCTAGGCATTGGAAAAGATGATTGTTCTAGACTACTAGGATAGATCAATGTTATAAAGCATCAATTGAACATCAAAGAGATCTTGAATGAAATTCATATTGAAATTTCACAGTTAAAACAGATTGATGTTACCCAGATGGACAGGTGGCTAGTGAAGCCAAATTTACAATTGCAATTAGTTAAGTTTGAATATAGAAGGATTGAAGATAGGTTGCTGAAAATTTAGAGGAAGTTGTATATGTTTGAGGCAAAGGATATGCCAGAGCCTTCCAGAATTTTATTACATTTTCTAAGTAGATGCGTGGAGTGCCTTGAACCAAGTGAAGAAAATACTTCAAAGAAATAATGAAGTAACATATGAATTCTCATTTTGTCAGAGTGACAGAGAGGTAAAAGATAACCAAGCAAAACAGTTCAAGTTTGTATTCTGTAACTGTTAGCACCTAGGAGTTAGGAAAACACCAACAGTCTAGGGTTTATGATATTTTGTATAAATATAATTTCAAAAGACTTAAAGAAGGCCTTTTTCTGGCCGATTGTAGCAGAGAAATTTCTCCTTTACAATAATTAAGACAATACAAACTCAAGACTCCATATTTTGTCAATCCTGAGTTATGTGTTCCTCTATACATTCATGTTCAACATCATTTCTTACATATATTTGATGAATCTTTAACTACAATTTAGTACAACATCTACTATGGTTATATGTTATTTGTGTCATCTAATAGTTTACATATTTTCCTCCGTGTTTGTTATTAGCAGACACAAGACCTATGGATTATTTAGATCACCATATCTTTATGATTCATTAAAGTTTTCTTGTCTATTTTATTCTCCTGTTACAAAGTGAGATTCCTCCATGATTGATGCCTCACGTTGTTTAAATAGATTTATGTCTTCTTTCATCACATTCGTTATTTTCAATTTTACTCAGAAACGAGAAAGGTCCTCTAAAATAGTTATATTATTAATTCAAATTCGGGAACTTTCTCATATAATCTAAAATAGAAGTAGAAAACCTAAAAAGAAAGTAACAAATCTTTTAACTTTCTCTTCCTCCGTGATTGTACCTATTGCAAGACAACCTAATATAGAACCTGGTCTCACAAATCGGACTAGCACCGCGTTAACCTTGTTTAATACTATCCTAGAGACAGCCACCACTCGGGTTGAACTTGAACGTTCATGGGCAGCCATTGAAAAAGACATAAGCATCCAGGAATGATTGGAAGCAAGACGAAGACAATTCAGAAATCAACCATAGCTTCTTTTCCTAAAGAACTGATTTTGTTTGCATTTATCAAAAGCCTTCTTTACTTTTTTGGATACCTAGAATTTATACTTTAAATCCTTAAGTATAAACTATGGAACAACAGACCACTTGATTTTCCTTTCCATTTATATGCTTAATTTCAAAATCATATTCACTCAGAAATTCTAGCCATCTTTTTTGTCTGGAATTTAGTGTTAGTTGTCCAAACTAATGGTTGAGACCACAGTGTTCTGTCCTTAGATCAATTTTCTTACCCATGAGGTAATGCCTTGACATTTTTAGTGCTTGTACAATTTCTACCAATTCCAAATCATGTGTAGCATAATTCCTTTCATTCTATTTTAATTTTCTAGATTCATAGCATACCACATGATCCTTTTGGCTAAGAACTCCACCAAGCCCTTCCTTGCATGCACAAAAAAAAATCTCCATTTATATCTGCAATCTTCAATATTGATGCACTTGTCAATATTTCCTTCAACTGTTGTAAACTTTGTTCACAATTGGAAGTCCATTCAAACTTCGGTCCGTTCTTTTGCAAAAATGTGATTGGACTTGCAATGTTGAAAAATCATTTTATGAATCTTTGGTAATAACTAGAAAGAACCATGAATGATCTGACCTTTGTGACATTACTGGCACTATCCATCCTCTAATTGCCTCTATCTTCTTAGGATCCATTATCTCATATGTTGAAATTATATGCCCCAAGTAGTGAATCTTCTTTTGGTAAAAGATGCACTTACTTAGCTTAGCATACAACTTATTCTCTTTTAAAACTTGAAACACCTTTATTAAATGTTACTCATGCTCTTGTTTTGATTTAGAATAGACAATTATATCATCTAGGAACATAATCACAAACTTGTTTAGGTACTCTTGGGACACTCCATTCATTAGTGACATAAAGACAGTCAGGGCATTTGATAGTCCAAATAGTTCTACCATGAATTCATAATGCACATATCTTTTCCTTAATGTTTTCTTGTTGACGTCTTCTTGTTTTATTCTTACTTTATGATATCCTGATCTCAAGTCAATCTTCAAAAATATTCTTACACCTTTCAACTGATCAAACAATTTATCAATTCTTGGCAAAGGATACTTGTTATTTATTGTGACCTTATTCAACTTCCTAAAATCAATACATAACCTTAAGGTTCCATATTTATTCTTCAAAAAAATAATTGGGGCTCCCCAAGGTGACACACTTGGGCATATATACCCCTTTTTAAAAAAATCTTCAAGTTTCATATGCAACTCTTTCAATTCTGGTGTGGCCATTTTATATGTTGTCTTGGACACTGGGGAAGCTCTTGGAACCAAATCAATAGGGAAAACAATGTCTCTCTTTGGTGGAAATCATGGGATTTCTATAAAAACATCTTCAAAATCCTTAAATATCGAATGGTCTTCAATGCTTTCCACTTTATCTTTGGCTACCTCTTCCATATGTGGTGCAAAAATATGACATCCCTTCCTGAAACTCTTCTTCATCTACACAGCTAAAATTTCTCTAATGGATACAACTCTTGCAATTCCTTGAACCTTTCCTTGTTGCCTTTCTTCATCAAGACATGTTATTGTCTTGTCATAACAGTCTAGGGAAAAATGGTGTTTTTCCAACCAATTCATGCCAATTAGATAGTCACATGAACCCAATGGTATGATGTTTACATCTACCCTTGTGTTGATTCCATTCATGTCTATTTGACAATCTTTAACCAACTCATTGATCTTTCTCTTAGATCCTGTGGCTAATTGATCTAACCAATATTTCTTATGTTTACTCCTTTGCAAGTGCAATATCTCAATATTATTATCATTTACATAACTATGGATAGCTCGAAAATCAATCAAAATTCCTATGGGTTGGTTATCAATATTACCTTCCACTTAAATCACGGGGGATTGATATTCATCTTTCTTATTGTCCAAGGCTACATAAATTCTTGGCACGATTCCTCACATATCTTCCATTGTTTCAAACTCTTGAATGTTGTGGACATTCCTCATTCTTTTTTCGTTGTGAAATAAATCCCTATATAAATGGTTTCCCTCACATCCCCAACATTGAATAAATTTCTTCCTTGGCCTTTTCTCAAATGAATATTTCGTCTTGTGATCATTTTTGGCTAACTGACCTTGCTTATTTTATTGGGAACTATTCCTAAAAAAGGTTGGCTTAAAACCTTTCTACCTTTGGTTCTTTTTCCCTTTCATCTTGTCATTACAATCCTTTTGGAACACTGGTATTTCTTTTCTCTACTCATACAGATTCCTTCCTCTCCTTATCCTCTCCTCCAAAGTCTTGGTGTTATCATATTGTATCTTGTCACTATAGAAGGATGGTAACCCACTTAGAAACCTTTGTATTTTAACTTTCTCATCCTTGATGAAGTCAACATATTTTAGCAACTCAAGTAAAATTTTCTCATATTTCTCCATTGTCATGGTTCCCGACTTGAGTTCAAAGAACTATTTCATATTTATTTCATAGTAATGCTCGGAAAAATATTTCTCTTGTAAATATACTTTGAACTACCTCCAAGAGATCCTCTTCTCATCAAGGGTTTTGGCTTTCTTAAGTTGATCCCATCACATAGTTGTATTTCCTTGTTAGTGGTAGGTGGAAATTCTAGCTTCAACCTATGATGGGTAATCATGCAGCTAGAAATATTTCTTCATTTCCAACAAACATGCCTCAACATCTCCTCCTTTCATGTGTTCACCATTAAAAGTAGGTGGCTTGATCTTCTTGAGTTCACCTTGCAATATGTCTTCATCATTCCTTCTTATTTTCCTCCAAATAGGCAACACGCTTGGGTTTCTCCCTAGCCCTGAACTTGCACGAGTTCTTCTAGTGTATTTCCTTGGAGAATGATGGAGCTTTCTCATGCTTCTTGGCTTCCTATAATTTACATGATCATCCCTTTTTCTATGGAATTTAGATACTGACACTTGTCTAGCACTAACTTCTTTCTTAGTGCCAAAGTCCTTGTTAACTTGCTATGAAACATGTGTTTAAGCTCTGAAGTATCTCTTCCTGACCCTTCATAATCCTTTCATTATAATCTCTATAGCTCTACACTTCCCTATGAAGGCTTTTAATAGTGAAAGGCTCTTTCCTATCACTTCTTACATTTGACTTTGTCTCAACATTCTCCATGCTGACATGCAGACATATAAATTCTTCCTCATGGATATAATATCCTTGTGCATATTCAATAACTCTAGTCCTCATATAGGAACTAAAGTTTCTTTTTGTACCTCTAATTTGACAAGAAATGTGCATGTAATAATTATTGTTATAACATGCATAGCAATAAACATTTCACCCATTAGTATACAAGTTATTTATTCATTAGTTTATGAAGGAAACATTGCATGAATTCAAAATTTTATTTTCTACATGCATTCCTCTCTGAAAAATATTTCCAACAACTGTAATAAAGCCTCAATCCGAGTTTTGAGAGAAACATTACAACATTTACATGCTGCAATTTTCCACTCTTTCACTGCTACAAAAATATCTTTATTAATTTATGAGAATTATTATTGTCCAATTCAAAATTATGGGTGGAAATATGTATTCTACTCCTCAACACCTTTCCAATAGTTATTTGTTTTCTCAAATTTGGGCTTCGACATGAAAGTTATGGTTCAAAGAAGTTTAGGATGTTTTACCCAATTTATCCTTGCATGATACAAGTGTCTTATTTATCTTCCTACACATTTGCAGGTACCCAGAACCAAAATATGGCTTCCCCACTGGCTTATATGGGACATAATATTTCCATTGACTTCTCATGTTCCCCAATCAAACTTTTGAGCATGGATTTATGCCCTCTGGAAGTAAAACTAGTGCCAAAATTTTACCCTTACTCTTTTGGATGTAACTTTCTCATACAAGCTCCCTTTTGCAAACCATCTATCTCATTGGATAGTTGTCTTCAAGTTATTTTATTTGAGCTGTAGAAACATAGTGTACCTTGGTACACTCTATTCTTGTGGGTTTTGATTGGATAAAAATGTTTTTTTAGGCCCTAAAAAGTGCCTTGCAAGTTAATGACCTTCAAAGACCACAAAAATTCACTCAAAACAGATGGTTTTACTAATGTAACAATCCTTTAAATATGAATTGTTCATCTCAAATCATGTGGAATCTGAGACATTGATCTACACTACATCGACCATCATTGATCGATGTTCTTCCTTCAACACACACCACACTTTCTCTGATCTACCGACATGACCATCGACCATCAGCCCATTCCCCCAACAATCGATTTGTACACAACTCCAAATCGACTGATTCAACCATCGACCACTAGTGATATTTGTTTGTGAATGGAAATCCTCGCTGATTCTATTGATTCCTAATCATCATCCTATTGACGGTCGAAAATCCATGATAACTATCAAAAACACTTTCCCAAATCAATCGACCTGACCATTGGCCATCGACCACTTATGTTGGATAACGTGGAAAATATTGTCATGACATGACATGTGGTTTATGACATGGAATGACATGTCATCCTGAGCTATCAAATTGGGTGATGTGGCATGACATGTGGATGCTAACGTGGCATGACACATCATCCTCAGGTGTAAACTTGGGTGACATGGCATGACACGTGGATGCTGACATCATCATCCTCTTTCCTCCATTGGCTATCGATCAATTCTCTTAGACATCTAGAGAACTTTGCCAAATTGTCCAATGCCCAACCATTCATGCACTGGTCATCGATGAATTCTCTTTCTTAATTTGAGACACTTTGTTGAATCGGCTGACACCCGACCAAGGACCCATCAACCATCGATGAATTTTGTTCCTTGAATTGAAACACTTCATCGAATCGACTGACGCCCGACCACCGACCTATCAACCATCGATTATTTCCATTGGCGATTGAAAATTATTTGTGGGATTCAGTTGATGTTTATCTTCATCCATCGACGATTAGTAATGTCCTTTGGCTGAAACAAACTCTTCGCCATTTTGGTCAACCCAACCATCAGTCGTCGACGATTTATCTTGGTGAATTTCCATAGTTAGAAATTTTCGACCAAAACCCTCGATGAATCTAAGTCATCAATTTGATGAAAATTTCAAAAGACTGGAACATTACGAATTTATAAATTTCTAATAGTGAATATTGGTCGTCGATCTTGAGATCAAAAGAGATCTCGATCATTGATTCACCAAACTTCTTGTAACTCTACAAGTAGCCATTAAAACTGGAATTTCGACACTTCTAGGTTGAATTTCGATCTGCAACTTTATTTTTCTACTATGTTAACCTTCTTAAGCCATCAAGAATCATTCAAACTTGGATTTTTCCCAAGGATTTGCGGATTTCTCTCTAAAGTCTCCATTTTTTCCCAAACCTGTTAGAGACAAAATATGCAACAATGAATTTCACCAATTCACTCTAGGTCAAGCCCATCCAAGCATGATGTTTGAACCAGAGGCTCTGATACCATAATGTAATTCCCCCCCATCCCAACCGAGGGACATTACGGTGCATAATACTCATAAAAATGATTTTTTTTAAAGTAATTTAATTATTTTTACAACTAACTGATTTTCTATATCTTTCATCTAGGAATTAGAACCAGAAATAATTGTTGTCTATAACCATAAAATAGATGTATCTACAACATACCAAAATAACATGAATGCAAATTAATAATTCACACAACAACATATAATTCATTCAAAAGTACACAGAGTTCATGCATAACAAATAAACTCATGAAATAACACTACAAAAAGATAAACACTTATCTTTTAATTATGTTGTGCAACCAATTGCTTGGGACAAATGTTCCACCAAAACATAAATTGATTGTTCCAAATCTCAACAACCAGTCACCTCCGAGGCGAGGCTAGTAATCCACAAAAGAGGGTTCTCTCTCACTATCCCTTGATATCTTCCTACAACTATCCTGATTTTCCACCAGCTCTCTTCCTCTTGACCTGACCAACCCAAGGAATGTACCCCTTCACTCATCTCAGTCCCTTGGATTTCCCATTTGTTTATTCAGGTTTCTCTAGCATATGTAACCAGGAATATATCAGTTGGGAACTCAAGGGAACTTGCTGCTATGAAAACTACTGGAAAACCAACAAAAAACACTTTTTGTTACAGTGCAACTCACCCATGAGTTCACTCTTCATGCCTGACAACCTGGCTCTTCATTTTTCAAACTGGAATTCACTGTAAATATTCTCTATAAATATCTATAATTCACCCTCCATGGATGCACTAGCTCTAATCTCTCTTTCTTACTCTCTACTTGCTCCTCATGCACAAAACTTCACTCCCTAAAATTGTTGTCTCAACCCATATGAATTTCCTCCCTTTGTCTTGCCTTCATTGACTCACACTCTTCCCTCAGCTGATTATACTCAACCCCCATGTGCCAAATAACTTTGTGATGTGACCACTCACACCCTCTTATATGTATTGAATGATTTGATTTGGGAACACTAAATCAGAAATTAGAAGATTCATACACCAATAGAAAATTTAGGAAAATGGGTTGAATTAATGGGTGAGTGCAAGAAGTTCATGGATGAAAAAGTGGCAAGGGCATGATTAAGAGAACACACTCACAGGAACACGTGTCCATTCTTAATAACACGCACACATTCCTATACCTATAGGTTTTGATCTGGCCTAACCTCCATGTTGATTGCCACAGAGGTTTAGTGGAAAGAATGTGTGTAAGTTATTAATAACGCATGCACGGTCTGAAGAATGCGTGCATGGTCCTAAGAACATGTGTGTGTTCTTATTGATAAAATTAATTAAAGGGCTCAAGAACAATTTGTTCCAATTTTGCACAAATTGCGCTTGCATTTATCTCATTAGGAAAATATAGTGGAGCTAGAGAGGAGGACGAAAAGGAGGATCTTGACACCATGTTTAGGTATGTTACATTTTTCTTAATTTTAATCCAATTTAGTATTTTTCTCCCAATAATCTAAATTAAAAAAAATTGTAAGTTTGTATTTTAAATAAAAAAGGAACCTATTTTACATGCGAGGGATTTGAAATTGCAACATATATAATACAATGAACCCCAATACAATTTAAACCCCTCAGAAGAAAACCAAGAAGATCAAGACCCCAACCCACCACCACCACACAATGTAAACATTGAAATTGATGAGGGGTTGGTTATATTATGAACCCTTGAGGAACAATTAAGGGAGACTAGAGATCCTAACAGAGTCTCCTTGGCCACGTCTTTGGACATCATTGTGTAGTCCATTGCAAGTGCCGAAGAGAAATTTACCTCTATTTATGATTATAGGGAAAGAATGTACGATTACTATAACATTGGTTTCGACATCACCCAAGTCAAAGAAATGGTCCTTTCAAAACAAAAAGTATTTTCTATTTTTAGGGATCCTAAAAATGGACAAGAACTATCATTGACCAGGAAACACATCTCCACTGATTGGTGCATCCATCACCATATTAGTCAAAACTGGATGGATAAGTGGTATATGGTTTTTGATAAACCTCCCTGCAATAACAGGGAGATGCGCTTATATTTTTTGAGGAAATTGTGGGTTGAGTTTATTATGGGTAAGCATGTCAACTACTTTGACATTGGTTACTTCCATCGGGTGGGTTGAGGGTCTGAATAGGACCAAGAGCATGTCAGGAGAAACCCTGTGTTAGGTCCCCATCCCCCAGGCGAAGGCCTGACTTCCCTACCCAACATCATCCTATTGTAGAGAACTTTCAACATGTACATCTAGCCATCTCATCATTGACTCATAGCCTAGTGCAACAGAATAGCTTTGTTGCACTATCTCAGGAGGAGGTGCCTTCTAGTGACATTGATAGAGGGCTTGGAGTGTCAACATGCACATGAGAGTACAGTGAGAAGAGGGAACATGGACATATAAGTTGTCCATGTAAAACTCACATATGCTCGAGCTACGAGAATACATGCTATGGGACTATAGAGCCCAGTGGACAGCATAGCTACATGGAGGAGGTTAGTATCTTAACCCTCTCTATGTTCTTCATCGTTATATATTTATTTTGTATTTTTTGTATTTATATAGATATTTGATTGTCTTTTGTTTTGCATTTTTTGTGTCCCAGTAGTATACCCTCTACGCTTATGGATGCATCAATGCCTAGCCCCCACCACTAATGCAGCAGTAGAGGCAACATCTTCATTGGGTGAACCATACACACAAGTATGTATCACATTTGATAGTTTCAACATAGTCATTTCTTTATTTTATGACATCCATATTTTTATATGTTGTCGTGTTTCTATAGGATTTGTCACCAGGCGATGTTAGGGATTGTCCATATGGGATGGATAATTCACCACATATGCTCGAGCTACGAGAATACATGCTATGGGACTATAGAGCCCAGTGGACAGCATAGCTACATGGAGGAGGTTAGTATCTTAACCCTCTCTATGTTCTTCATCGTTATATATTTATTTTGTATTTTTTGTATTTATATAGATATTTGATTGTCTTTTGTTTTGCATTTTTTGTGTCCCAGTAGTATACCCTCTACGCTTATGGATGCATCAATGCCTAGCCCCCACCACTAATGCAGCAGTAGAGGCAACATCTTCATTGGGTGAACCATACACACAAGTATGTATCACATTTGATAGTTTCAACATAGTCATTTCTTTATTTTATGACATCCATATTTTTATATGTTGTCGTGTTTCTATAGGATTTGTCACCAGGCGATGTTAGGGATTGTCCATATGGGATGGATAATTCACCATCGTCACAGGTATCATGTGTAAAGTTAAATATCATATACTTCGGAAATTGTTTGTGCTTATGTTTTTGAATTTTTCTATTTGGTACTAATAGTTCAATTTTATTCATATGTATGTAGGTCGTTGATATATTTTCTAGGTATAGTAGTATTTCACCCCTTGGGCACCTAGGCATTTCTTCTGGGTTACCTTTCTCTAGGCTTAGTGTGTTGGAATCACTTCTACATCATGTGAGGGTCCATCGCATCCCACTTGTCTGCCACCCACCCCCACCACCACTTTCGGTCCCATCAACAAATATTGCCACAATAGAGGTTGTCTTAGATTAGGTTGTACAACCTAGTGCTCCATCTTCCAGTCAATCTCCATCGATGTCTGAGATATGCACAATGAGATAATGCATTGATGATAATTTTTATGTTTCATGATTTTTTTTTAGACATATTTGTTTAATTTTCTTGACTTGATCCTTGCAACTGATGCAGAGTGGAATTGCGAAGAGATTGGGATCAAAGAGGAGGGTAACACCTTCACGATTGACAGTTTCATATGCGGTGAGTTGTATTAGGTAAAATTACAAAGTATCATTTTTTATGTCTATGAATTCATTGATGAAAACAGATTATAAAATTGTTTATTCTTTTTGCAATCTCCAGAGCATCGAAGCACGCCCAAGCCTAGAACCTCTCAAGGTGTAGCCTTGAGAAATAGAAGAAAGATAGATTTCCAATATGTTCCTGAGGGTGGCGAGGGTGGAAATGGTCAATGATTGACCAACTACTACCATTTTGTATCTAGGCCATGATATAGATTTTTTTTAATGTTAGGCCACTTGTTGTCGATTTGTATACTGGGCATGAGATTCCATTTTGTAAAAAATGTACAATTTAGACGATGTTGAGTATATATATATATATATATATATATATATATATATAGACACACACACACACATACATTTCATTGCACATTTTTTATGAATCTCATTGTTTCTACAATTGATCTTGATGAATATATGATTTTCAAAGTCTTTGAATTCCAATGTGTATGAATTATATGTGTATTAATCCCTTGATTTGTTTTTAAAGTGAATATAAATTCTTGCATTATGCATTAAGGAATAACTTATGGTGTAAAAGATTGCTAAGTGCTAAATCCATAAGCAATTAATGGTTCTCAAGTAGCATTGCTTGTTAATCAACCATGTATCTCTACATCATCGATATATCATTCCTTCTGAATTATTTGCAATAATGTTGTAGATATCCATATTATAACTCACAACCAACAATATGAACTACCTCTTGAATTATATCCATCTAAATCCAATGAAAATCCACAGTCAAATAATGGTCACTTGAAAATATCATGACCTAAAAAATGGCATATTACAATAATTTATTATAGAAATAAATTTTATCATTTATCTTCTACATAATTGTAAATCACTTAACAATTTCAACTCAATGTTATTTTCTATGGCACACATTTTATTCCCCTATTTCTATGCATGACATATATATAATCATTTGATTTATGTGTAACCCTTCATAAATTCCAAAAAGACTAGTCAAGGACTCATTGATGCACATGTTTGTTTAGATTGTGTAGTGGGTATATGTAAATTTTGTTAAACCCATAAATTATTAATAACATTTATTCAGTCTTTCATGATTTCCACTAAACTTATTTATTTTGATAAATAGAACAAGAGAGTTCACATGGAAACTAGATCTTAGAATGGGTATGATTTACCACCTACAAATAAAGGTTTTGAGGCTACATTTCATGAAACACCATAGAAAGTAATGTTATGCTACCAAAATTCCTCCAAGGAGACTTGAAAGCATTATTTTTTCCATTCACTATATATGTGAGTTTATTGCACATTCCTACCCAATTTTTGGGTTATAGAGCACAAGGATCAAAGGACCCACCCAAACCCAATCCCACAAACCTGTTGATTCTATGCCACTTCCATGCCATGCCTTGCCACTACATGCCATTGTCATTCCTTTCCAAGTCATTCCATGGCATGTCATTGACATTTCCACGCCATTTTCAAACCTATCCATGCCATGCCATTTCCATGTCATTTCTATGCCATGCCATTGACATGCCTTGCCATGCCATGCCATTGTCATGTAGCTTCCCATGATTGGTCATGTACTTTCCCATTTTAACCTACATAACAATAAATATAACTTTCCATTTTCATTCCATAACATTTCCATGCATCTCCAAGCCAATAAATGATATTAACTAAGTTAAAATAGGATAAATATAAACAACCCTTAACACACGTAATCATTGTTGAAATAATGTAACTGCGAAGAGCATTCTTATTATTGTTATTTTATTACTAGGATTAATCCCCATTGTGGATTAATCATGTTGGTAATTGTATTAGGACCAAATCCCCTTTTGCGGATTGGTCATCGGACAATTGTAATAGGCAGAATAAGAAGTCAGCCCCAGCAGTTATTATTGAGACCCATAATTAAATTAAAGGTGGGTTTACCCACCCGGAGTGAGAGGTCGGCCCTGCCAGTGAAACCCTTTCACATGTGCTAGTCTTGTATATATAGGAGTCTAATGCCTCACTTTATAACACACTCACTTGCTCATTCTCTTATGAGGCAAGCTGCAATTACCAGTTGGAAAGAGGAGAAGAAGAGTGGCGCATCTCTTCGAGAGGACTATCTGTATTGGTTTGAGTTATCTCTTGAACATTGTATTAGCAATTTATGATAAGGAAGTTTTTGCTGGGTTTTGTTCCCCTAGAGGGTTTCCCAGGATAAATGTTGTGTCTCTTGTGAATGCGTATTTCTCAATGATCTTGTTCTTATGATGCTCTTATCTATTGAAATGCAAAGAACTATAATAATGTCATAAACATTAACATGGTATCAGAGGCAACCTGAAGGAAACATAATTTGCAAGAGAAAAATGTCACTATTGCAGTACCTACAAATTAGGGTTTTGCAAAAGTGAATCTTTTCAGCCCTAAAACCACCTAGAAAGTTGTTCCCTCCCCCAAGGATCATTTTGGCACTTAGAGCACACCTTTTCAGTGGCTAGATCTCTTGGAAAGTGAAACCCTAGTTTCACAAAGTACCAGAAAACTAGAGTACAAGAAGTACCAGAAGTACCAAAGTACCAGAAGTACCAAAAAGCCAGAAGCACCAGTCCAAAAATCCGTAGATCAAGTTTGAGGGGGTAAAAGTTGGATTTTAAAAATTTTGAGTACACCAGCATACTCGCCTCAGCTCAGCGCATCTATCCCCTGGATCAGATTTTCAAAATTCAAAGTTTGAAAAATTAGGGTTTCCTCATAAAACCCTAAGTTGTAGTTGTAGTTTCAGAACCAGTTGCAGTTGCATCCATAAGACCAGTTGCAATCACCATTGAATTTTTCTTAAGAGTTGGTAATGATTACTGCTGCTATCAGATGGAGCCACTACCTGCAAATGTCATCAGAGATATGTACTCACATATGTTTAATGGTTAAACCCTAAAGAGTATTTACAGGAGAAGGGATATCTTGCCATAGATCCAAAAGGATCTCAAGATCCAACACATTCAGAGGAATGATGCAACCCAGGTGTGATTATTCTAATATACATCTATTTGTCATGACATTATCTTAATTAGTGTTTCATGTTGAAGCTATGATCAAATTATTAATGATTGAAAGTTGATCATAGGGCTTATCCTCTAACCTAACCTTCTGTCAAGATAGCGTATTGTCTTAGTACAACAAACATGTTGAAGAAAGCACTCAACACTTGAGTGAAGGAGACTTGGAAGAAATGCAAGCACTCATTCTTGAGGACAAAGCTCCAGGTTTGATTAATCAAGATTCAAAGGTACACATGACAAGTTGATGACTATAGTTGAGATAACAGTCCTTGTAAAGTATTATACCTAATAGCATGTGAGCATATAGAGGTATATGCTTTTCCTGATACAACTAAAACCTCCTCTAGAAGAAACCTCATGTGTTAGTTTCAGGTTTCCATGGAAGAATGCTTGGTCACAACACCATGAGAGTGTTGACCTCATTTTGTATTGTATTCCTTACCTTTAATATTTTCTTTAGACAAATTATAAGTGATAGCTCTAAAGGAGCTACTGTGATGATTGTTCGTGCTATTGCTTTATATTGTCAAGAAGGATATTATTCTTTCTTGTTGTTTTGTTGACCTTGCTCCAAGTCACATGAGGAAGCTATAGCAAAGGTTGTAGAAGGAAATGTGCTAAAGGAGAGATCATAAATGAAGCAATCATCAGTGGAAAAGAAGAAGGTGGGTCACTCAGAAGCTGCCATGACCCACGTTATTGAAGAATCCATGTGAACTCTAGAAGATTAGCTCACATCAACTACAAGGTGCTACCATACATATGCTAAGCTGTCACAAGTTTACTAGAACTCAAGGTTGATCAAGAAGGCATATGAAATGGATGTGTGCAAGGGAAGAATATCAAGAACCCTTTTCCAAAGAGGGACAACAAAGCAGAAGGAGTACTGGAACTCATTCATTCAGACGTGTGTGGCCCAATGCCATCATCCTCCATTAATGGGCATGTATACTATGTATCATTCATTAATGATTATTCTCGTAAAAGACCTAGATATATTTGAAGTGTTCAGTAAGATCAAGGAATTCAAAGCCTTGATAGAAAACCTTTATGTAAGGAAGATTAAGATACTTAGGTCAAAAAATGGAAGAAAATATACCTCAAAAGAGTTCGTGAATACCTGCAAACATGTTGGGATCAAGATCCTCAACAAAACGGTGTAGCTGAATAGAAGAAAAAAACCATGCTCGAAGCTATGAAGATCAAGATATTCCTACATGCTTATGGGAAGAAGCAGCAATAGCAGTTGATTATGTGCAGAACCGAATATCCCATAGTGCACTTGGGCTCAAGACACCGGAAGAGATGTTCATTGGAAAGAAGCCAAAGGTAAGCCATCTCAAAATATTTGGTTGTCCAGTGTTTATTAATATACTGAAAGAGAAAAGAAACAAGCTAGAACCCTCCAGAAAGAAGGGAATATTTGTAGGAGACTGTGAGGTCTCCAAGGCCTTCAGAATCTACATACCAGGTCACCGCCACATTGAGATCAGAAAGGACGTGACATTTGATGAAGAAGAAGCACTTAATAAATCAAGAAGATGCTAGCTTGAAGAAGTATATGAAGAGGAACCTATAAATCCAAGGTTTGCAGAATCCATGAGGGAAGTACCTTGAACTGTAGAACCAGAGAGGGAAGTCGTAACTTCCCCTGATGAGGAGACTCCTGAAGATTATGATATAACAAAAGTTCAAGAACCTCCTCAAATAACCTTATCCCATAAAAGAAAGCCTACTTGGGAAAGAGAGCTTATTCAAGATGGAGAGAAGTATGGTGTTCTAGAAGGAACCACGAGACAGGTGAAAAGACCAAAGCCATTCTCCAGTTACACGGCTTTGATGTGCAATCTACTTGATGAAGAACCTACATGCTTTGAAGAGGCCATTAAAAAGAAGGAATGGGTAGATGCCATGAGAGAGGAATACTAATCCATAATAAAGAATGAAATATGGGAAATAGTTCCCAGATCGAAGAACAAAGATGGGGTATCCTACAAATGGCTCTTCAAAATAAAACATGTTGCTAATGGAAGTATTGAGAAGTATAAAGCAAGATTTGTCGCTTGTGGCTTTTCCCAAAAGGAAGGCATTGACTATGAAGAGATATTCTCTCCTATAGCCAGATACACTTCGATCAGGACCATCATAGCTCTTACAGCTAAGATGAAGTGGAAGCTGCACCAGATGGACGTGAAGACAACTTTCCTAAATGGGTTCATCGAAGAGAAAGTGTATATAGAGCAACCTCAAGGATTTGAGGTAGAAGATAGGAAGTCTCATGTCTGCAGATTGAAAAAACACTTATACGGATTGAAGCAAGCTCCCAGAGCTTGGTATGGTCATATAGACATTTTCTTGATGAGCTTAGGCTTTACCAAGAGTAAAGCATACTCAAATCTCTACTTCAAAATTATGGATAATGAACCAGTAATATTACTACTTTATGTGGATGACCTTTTCTTAACTGGAGAAGAAAATCTCATCGTTGAATGTAAGTAGAGACTTGCCACAGAATTTGAAATGAAAGACCTTGGTCTAATTCATTACTTCTTAGGCCTTGAGGTATCGCAGAGTCCACAAAGAATCTTACTTAACCAAGGGAAGTACACGGCCGAAATATTAAAGAGATTCAACATGCTAGAATGTAAGCCCATGAATACACCCATGGAGGAAAAGATGAAGTTGTTGGTCGATACTTTGTCAGAATTGATAGATGCCACACTGTACAAATAGATTATTGGATCGCTGATGTACCTGGTGAACACCAGACCAAACATCTATTATGCAGTGAACACCTTGAGTCAGTTTCTAGTAGAGACCAGACGTGTTCACCTAGTGGCTATAAAACATGTGATGAGGTACCTTAAAGATACAATGGATTATGATCTCAGCTATGATGGAGATGATGACTTCACATTGAGTGGATATATTGATGCAAATTGGGAAGGAAGCATTGCTGACAAAAAAAGCACTTCCTGATGCTGTTTCAGTTTGGGATCAGCCATGATCTCATGGCAGAGTAGGAGGCAATCCAATATTTCTCTTAGCACAGTGAAAGAAAAGTATATTGCCACATGTTCTGCTAGCTACGAAGCTATATGGATTTGAAAGTTGCTGACTGGCCTATTTGACTTGGAGATGAGAGCAATCATGATTCTGTGTGACAACCAGAGCTGCATAAAGATGACAAAGAATCTTGTATTCCATGACAGGTTGAAGCACATAGAAATCCGCTATCATTTCATCTGCGACATGGTACAGAGAGGAGCCTTGAAGCTCCAGTACATTAGCATGGATGAATAGGCTGCTGATGTGTTGACCAAACCTCTATCTCATGTAAAGTTTGGACACTTTCGAGATAAGCTTGGTATAGTCCGAAAGGACCCTCCCTGAAAGGGGGAGCATATATTTATTCCTTGCTTCTAACCTCGTTGTTAGACGTAAAGCAAGTTGAGTCATGCTTCTGACCTCGTTGTTAGACGTAAAGCATGACGTTGTTTGTTCCTTGCTTCTGACCTCACTGTTATATGTTATTCAAGATGAGTTATGCTTCTGACCTCACTGTTAGATGTAAAGCATGACGCTATGTGTTCCTTGCTTCTGACCTCGCTATTAGACGTAAAGCAAGATGAGTCATGCTTCTGACCTCGATGTTAGATGTAAAGCATGACATTATGTATTCCTTGCTTCTGACCTAGTTGTTAGACGTAAAGCAAGATGATTCCTTGCTTCTGACCTCATTGTTAGACGTAAAGTGAGATTTTGATGTATTTCTTACTTCTGAACTAGTTGTTAGATGTAAAGCAAGATGATTCTTCACTTCTAACCTAGTTGTTAGACGTAAAGTGAGATGTTGATGTGTTCCTTGCTTCTGACCTCATTGTTAGACATAAAGAAAGATGAGTCATTCTTATGACCTCACTGTTAGATGTAAAGCATGATGTTGTGATTCCTTGCTTCTGACCTAGTTGTTAGACGTAAAGCGAGATGATGATATTCCTTGCTTCTGACCTAGTTGTTAGACATAAAGCAAGATGTGACTGACACTAAGCTACCAGTTTGACGCAACCTTCTCCTCCCTCAGTGGACGGTCGCACCACCAGGACCTTCACAAACCTCGGCCGAAGAGTCTACACTCTTCCAACTCCCTTGGGAGTTCCGTACCCACAGCTACTCAGACGATCCTCCCTCTGGAATTAGTGAAGGATCGGCTCTCGCGACTTCGCAAATTCCACAACGGGAAATTGGATCCTCGGATCCCGAGACCCTAAGCTCTGGTCAATGTTGACTTGCTCTTGTCCTGTCGGGACCTCGCGCTATCGTGACTCGCAACTATCGTCTCAATACCTTCGAGGCTTCAACCTCCGAGACCCGAAGTACCGAGGTGCCGAGACTTGAAATCTTGCGACCTCGCACTCTCGTCACTCCCGAGATCAGACTTTAGGCTCCCCGCTCCCGAGATTCGATATCCCGAGATCACCTGTCACATCGTCTGATTTCGACGTACCCCATGCAAGGGATTTAGGACATCGTGCTTCCGCGTTCTCGCAACCCCGCGCTACAGGAAGCAAGAATCTTCCGTCGCGAACTCCCGATGCATCCGACCCACAAGTTAGGCCGCAACCTTAGCGATTCTCCCCGACGATTCAATTCGTCGACTCCCTTCCTCTTAAAGAGTTTCCTCGTTCATCACCTTTACTCTGTGAGACCTCCGCAAGATCGACTTGACAGCAAATCAAAGGAATTATCCCTCCCGAGCTTTTAGTGACTCAGGTTCCTTCAGAGAAATTTCACGCACTCGGCGCACCTTTCAACCTTGAATCAACTCTCCAAGTGTTGAAGTCCTTCTGGGTCCTGTGCACTTACGCTTGCAACAGCCTCGCCCCTTTCTTTCTCAGACTTGCTACTGAGACTCCTCATCCAATCTGCACTCTCCTACAAGGCTCGAACAACTCACACAACTCTGGGCGAAAGAGAACAAAGGTTCAACTACTTAGCCTCCTCGACGCACTCTATGCGGAGGTATTCAACTGCACTCAATGCAGGAATCGCCTAGCCTAAGTAGAGAAACAATTGAAACTCATTCATTCATCTCTCAGGTTTCGCACCTGATACGCAATCACATATGCAGNCTCAGACTTGCTACTGAGACTCCTCGTCCAATCTCCATTCTCCTGCAAGGCTCGAACAACTCACACAAATCTGGGCAAAAGAGAACAAAGGTTCGACTACTTAGCCTCCTCGACGCACTCTATGCGGAGGTATTCAACTGCACTCAATGCAGGAATCGCCTAGCCTAAGTAGAGAAACAATTGAAACTCATTCATTCATCTCTCAGGTTTCGAACCTGATACGCAATCACATATGCAGCATATAAAAGATAAGCATAAAAGGAAGCAAACATGCACAAGCACAATATCAACAACACACAGAGATCAAACGCATCCATGGAAATTGAATCAAAGTCTTCCTATTAATTCAATAACTGTACATGGAAGTTCTTCACAAATCTCTGCTCTGCGCTCTGCTCTTCTCTAATGCTTAATGAATGTTATGTTACAATGATCCAAGGGAGGGTGTCTATACTCCGTTTTCCCTCTCGAAAACTAGACTGTCTAATCTATAGTTAATTACCCTATCTACTTGCATTAAATCTAAGAAAATGCCTCAGCTACCTAAGGACGAGAGCTTATCCGCTCAAGGTCCGTTACAGATACGAATGCGCTTCATCACATCAATCTAATTCATGTTTAGCGCCGCCATATTACAATGTTTAAAAATTTGAATGCTGCGCTGTCCAGCTGTTCCCTCTTTCCACGCGCTGGCTCGCTTGATGGAGTGAGCGATTCTCCTGCATCACAGTTTAACAGCTATGACATTGAGCCAGTGTAGTACTTCCATCCTAGTGTTGTGATGAGGTATCATTTTTTTACTGATACATATTTGATGCAGATGATGATAGAATTCTTTCGAGAATGATAATGTTGTCGATGAAGAAAAATTTTGATGGCTAATAAAAATGCTAGCCAATGTTTCAAGATGATATTGATGATACTGTCCTCCTGATTCCACTGATGATGCAGACCTCTCTCGCCTGATGCTGATG
This sequence comes from Picea mariana, assembly GCA_032191745.1. NCBI lineage: Eukaryota > Viridiplantae > Streptophyta > Pinopsida > Pinales > Pinaceae > Picea > Picea mariana. The sequence goes on from JASDQU010108884.1 coordinate 141,748, forward strand.
AGGAATACCCTTCTTGTTAAGGGGGAGTGTTGAAATAATGTAACTGCGAAGAGCATTCTTATTATTGTTATTTTATTATTAGGATTAATCCCCATTGTGGATTAATCAAGTAAGTAATTGTATTAGGACCAAATCCCCTTTTGCGGATTGGTCATCAGACAATTGTAATAGGCAGAATAAGAAGTCGGCCCCAACATTTATTATTGAGACCCAAAATTAAATTAAAGGTGGGTTTACCCACCCAGAGTGAGAGTTCGGCCTTGCCAGTGAAACCCTTTCACACGTGCCAGTCTTGTATATATAGGACGCTAGCGCCTCACTTTATAACACACTCACTTGCTCATTCTCTTATGAGGTAGGCTGCAATTACCAGTTGGAGAGAGTAGAAGAAGAGTGGTGCATCTCTTGGAGAGGACTATCTGTATTGGTTTGAGTTATCTCTTGAACATTGTATTAGAAATTTATGATAAGGAAGTTTTTGCTGGGTTTTCTTCCCCTTGAGGGTTTCCCAGGATAAATGTTGTGTCTCTTGTGAATGTGTATTTCTCAGTGATCTTGTTCTTATGATTGTCTTATCTATTGAAATGCAAAGAACTATAATAATGGCATAATCATTAACAATCATTAAATGAAAGGGGGTTGAAAATTCAATCCTAAACTAGGGTTTATATAACAAATGATTGATGAAATGGAAGATGACACATAAAAACCCTAGAATATTCAAGACATCATTGCTATTCCATCCAGGCCATGCAATGCCATGCCATTTACATGCCATGAAATTTTCAATCCATGACATTTCCATGCCTTTCCAAGCTATTCCATTGTCATACAACTTCCCTAGATGGCACATAACAACCCTAGAATATTCAAGACATCAAGCCCTAGAATATTCAAGACATCATTTCTGTGGAACATAACAACCCTAGAATATTGAAGACATCATATCCATGCCATTCCTTTCCTTGCGATGCCTTCCCATACCATGTCATGGATTTCCTTGCCTTTTCATGTCATGCCTTGCCTTACCATGCATTTCCATGCAATGCCTTACCATGCCATTGCATGCCATGCAGTGCCTTTCCTTACCATTCCATGCCATGCAAGACTTGTCCTACCTTGCCTTGACATGCCATGCCTTTCCTTGCCTTGCCATGGTATGGTATGGTATGCCTTGCCTTGGCATGGTATGGTATGGTATGGTATGGTATTTCTTTCCTTTCCTTGCCATGGTATGGTATGGTATGGTATGCCTCACCTTTCCTTTCCTTGCATGGTATGGTATGACATGGTATGGTTTTGTATGGTATGCCTTGTGTTTCCATGGTATGGTATGGTATGGTATGCATTTCCTTTCAATTGCCTTGTATGGTATGGTATGGTATGGTATGCCTTGCCTTGCCATTGCCTTGTATGGTATGGTATATCTTTATTTTCCATTGCCTTGCATGGTATGGTATGGTATGGTATGGTATGCATTGCCTTGCCTTTCCTTACCTTGCCTTTCCATTTCCTTGCATTGTATTGTATGGTATGGTATGCTTTGCCTTGCCTTGTATGGTATGGTATGGTATGCCCTGCCTTGCCTTTTCTTCCCATTGCCTTGAATTGTATGTCATGGTATGGTATGGTATGGTATGGTATGGCAGGCCTTGCCTTGCCATGCCTTGCCATGCCTTGCATTTCCTTGCCTTTCCTTGCATGGCCTTGCCTTTCCTTGCATGTTATGGTATGGTATTGTAAGGTATGGTATAGTATGTGCTGCCTTTCCTTGCCTTGCATGGTATGGTATGGTATGGAATGGTATGCATTTCCATGCCTTGCATTTCCTTTCCTTCCTTTGAATGGTCTCTCCTTGCTTTGGATGGTATTGTATGGTATCGTATGCATTGTATGTATGGTATGAATATGGAAATAGTATGGTATGGTATGTTATGGTATGGTATGGTATGCTATGGTATGGTATGCATTTCCTTTCCATTGCCTTATATGGTATGCATTGGCAATGGTATGGTATGGTATGGTATGCTATGGTATGGTATGCATTTCCTTTCCGTTGCCTTATATGGTATGCATTGGCAATGGTATGGTATGGTATGGTATGCCTTTCCTTGACATTGCATTGCATGGCCTTGCATTGCTTTGCATGGTATGGTATAGTATGGTATGGTATGGTATGCATTCCTTTCCCATTGCATGGTATGGTATGGTATGCCATTGTGTTGCCTTGCATGGTATGGTATGGTATGGTATGCATTTCCTTTCCATTGCCTTGCATGGTATGGTATGGTATGGTATGCATTGCCTTGCCTTGCCATGTCTTACCATGCCTTGCATGGCCTTGCCTTTCCTTGTATGGCATTATATGGTATTGTATGGTATGGTATGGTATGCCTTGCCTTTCCTTGCATGGTATGGTGTGGTATGGTATTCATTGCCTTGCCATTGCCTTGTATGGTATGAATTGACAATGGTATGGTATGGTATGGTATGGTATGCATTGGAAATGTTATGCATTGCCTTGTCATCATATGATATGCCTTGGAAATGGTATGGTATGCTATGGTATGCATTGGCAATGGAAATGGTATGGAAATGGTATGGCATGGTATGGCACACAATACCATTGCTTTGTATGGTATGGTATACAATTTGTGTTATGGTATACCATTGTATTTCCATTGTATGGTATGGTATGGTATGAATTTCCTTGTCATTGCCTTGTATGGTATGCATTGGAAATGGTATGGTATGGTATGTTATGGTATGCATTGGCAATGGAAATGGTATGGTATGGTATGTTATCGTATGCATTGGAGATGGAAATGGTATGCATTGTAAATGGAAATGGCATGCTATGGTATGGTATGGTATTGTATGCAAGGCAAGACAAGGAAAGGTATGGTATGCCTTGCCTTTCCTTGATATGGTATGATATGGTATGATATGGTATGCCTCTTATTTGGCATGACTTGCCATGGTATGGTATGGTATGTCTTTCCTTGCCTTGGTATGGTATGCCTTACCTTTCCTTCAGTTTTCATGTCTTGTCTTTCCATACCATGCCTTGCCTTTCCTTCACTTTCCATGTCTTGTGTTTCCATACAATTCCTTTCCATACCATGCCTAGCCATCCCATGCCTTGCCATGTCATGTCATGCCATGCCATTCCATGCCTTGAATTTCCTTCACTTGCCATGCCTTGCATTTTCTATGCCATACCTTTCCATACCATGCCATTCCTTTTCATGTCATGCCTTTACATACCATTGCATGCCTTTCCATACCATGTCATGCCTTTCCATGCCATGCCATGTCTTTCCATTCCTTCGCTTTCCATGCCATGCCATGCCATGCCCTACCCTTCCATTCCTTCACTTGCCATGCCTTGCCTTCACTTTCCATGCATTGCCTTGAATTCACATTCCATGCCATTATATATCATGCCTTCACTAAATGAACAAGTTTAGTACCTAAATGAACAAGTTTAATACGTAAGTGAACAAGTTTAATACATAAATAATTCTTGTACTAAATGGAAAAGTTTAATACGTAAAAATTACAATCAAAGCATTCATTAAGAATGTAATTCTAAAACTTGTTATCCCATATATTTTATATAAAAATACTTCCATGAGAATTCCAATGTTTTGCTCAATGAGGCATAGTGCAATTTCCGAAGAGTAGGTCAATTTTCAAGAACACTATGTTGAGAATTTGTCGGTAGTGTAGTCACATGGGCCTGGGCAAAATAGACTTCTGGGAGAATACAAAACTCTATTATGCCACTCAGTTTGGATTTTATGCCCTTGGACCAAGTTGACCACATGTCCTTGAATGGCTTGAGGAGCCGAGTTTAAACTCACGATAAAACTCAAACCAAGACTTGGATGGTCGAATCGCCAGTTGTATTGGATCTGAAGAACCAGTTTTCAGCTAGGGGGGGGCCTACACTGTCATTCTGTCATCCAAAAAACTATTTGTTGGAGTATCTCTGACACTAGGGTTTTTGTTAATGAGGCATAATGGAATTTTTGAAGAGGAGGTAGATTTTCAAGAACATTGTGTCGAGAATTTGTGGGTAGTGTAGTCATGTGGGACTTGGCCAAATAGACTTGCGGGAGCTTACAAAACTCTATTATGCTGCTCAGTTTGGATTTTAGGCCCTCGAACCAAATTAGCCACATGTCCTTGAACAACTTGAAGTGGCGAGTTGCAACTAACGGTAAAAATCAAACCGAGACTTGGATGGGAGAATCGTTAGTTGCATTAGATATTGAGAACTGGGTTTTAGATAGGGGGGCCTCTCTGCTATCATTTCATCTACTGAAAAATATTTTTTGGAGTATCCCCAACATTATGGTTTTGGTCAATGAGGCATAGTGCATTTTCTATAGAGGAGGTCAATTTTCAAGAACACTATGTCAAGAATTTGTGGGTAGTGTAGTCATGTGGGCCTTGGCCAAATAGACTTCTGGGAGATTACGAAACTCCGTTATGCCACTCAATTTGGATTTTATGCCCCCAAACCAAATTGGCCACATGTCCCTAAACAACTTGAAGAGGAGAGTTGCAACTCGCAATAAAAGTCAAACCAAGACTTGGATGGCTGAACCATTAGTTGCATTGGATCCAAAGCACCAAGTTTCATCTAGGGTGACCCCTCTGCTATCATTTTGTCCACCCACAAAATAATTTTGGAGTATCTCTGGAACTAGGGTTTTGGTCAATGAGGCATAGTGTAATTTCTAAAAAGGAGGTCCATTTTCAAGAACATTGTGTTGGGAATTTGTGGGTAGTGTAGTTTCATGGGCCTTAGAAAAATATAATTGTGGGAACTTACAAAACTCCATTATGTCACTTGGTTTGGATTTTATGCCCCTGGACCAAATTGGCCACCTGTCCTTGAACGACTTGAAGAGGCGAGTTGTAACTAGAGATAAAACTCAAACCAAGACTCATATGGGTGAACTCTCAGTTGCATTGGGTCCGGAGAACTGAGTTTCAGCTAGGGGGGACCCTCCACTATCATTTTGTCCACCGGAAAACCATTTTTTGGAGTATCTCTGACACTAGGGTTTTGGTCAATCAGGCATAATGCAATTTTTGAAGAGGGGGTTGATTTTCAAGAACATTGTGTCTGACATTTCTAGGTAGTGTATTCACGTGGGACTTGGCCAAATAAAATGTTGGGAGATTACAAAACTTGGTTATGCCACTCGTTTTTTATTTTATGCCACTAGACCAAATTGGCCACATGTCCCTACATGGCTTGAGGAGGTGATTTGAAACTAGCGATACAAATCAAACTAGGACTTAGATGGCTGACCAATCAGTTGCATCGGTTCCAGAGCATTGAATTTCAACTAAGCGGGCCCCTCTACTATTATTCCGTCCACCGAAAAACCTTTTGTTGCAGTATCTCCAACATTAGGGTTTTTCTCAATGCTCATTACATATGTATGGCAATTTAACACCTTGTTAGGCTAGACATGGCAAGGAAAGTGAAGGCAAGGCATGGCATGATAAGGCATGGTATGGAAAGGCATGGCATGGAAAGGAAAGGTATGGCATGTCAAGGCATGGAATGGCATGGCATGACAAGGCATGGCATGGCATGGCATGGAAAGTTATGGCATGGAATGGCAAGGCAAGGCAAGGAAAGACAAGGCAACACATGGAATGTCAAGGAAAGGCATGGGATGGCATGGAAAGGTATGGTGTGGGAAGGAATGGCATGGAAAGGAAAGGCATGGTGTGGCAAGGCAAGGGAAGGAAAGGCATGGAATGGCAAGGCAAGGAAATGCATGGCATGGATTGGAAAGGAATGTCAAGGAAAGGTAAGGCAAGGCAGGGCAAGGCATGTCATGGAAAGACATGGCATGGAATGGCAAGGAAAGACAAGGTAAGGAAATATAAAGGAAGGCATGGAATGGAAAGGAAAGGCAAGGAAAGTAAAGGAAATGCAAGGCAAGGCATGTAATGGCATGGAATGTTATGACATGGCAAGGCAAGGCATGGGAGGGAATGGAATGGAAAGTGAAGGTAGGGAAGGTGAAGGCAATACAAGGCAAGTGAAAGTAAGGCATGACAGGGAAAAGCATGGCATGGAAAGGAAAGGAAAGGAATGGAAATGTATGGAATGGCATGGCAAGGCATGGTATGGGAAGGTGTGACATGGAAAGACAAGGCATGGAATGGAAAGGCAAGGAAAGGAAAGGCAAGGCATGGAATGACAAGGAAAGGAATGGAATAGCATGGAATGGAAAGGAAAAGAAAGGAAATACAAGGCATGACAAGGAAATACATGGCATGGAATGACAAGGCAAGGCAAGGGAAGGAAAGGCATGGAATGGTAAGGCAAAGCAAGGGAAGTGAAGGAAAGGAAAGGAAAGGAAAGGCATGAAAAGGAAACGCATGGAAAGGCATGGCATGACATGGCATCACAAGGAAAGGCATGAGAAGGCATGGCATGGAAAGTGAAGGCAATGCAAGGAAAGTGAAAGCAAGGCATGGAAAGGTAGGGCATGTCATGACAAGGCAAGACAAGGCATGGAAAGGGAAGGAAAGGCATGGAAAGGAAATGTAAGGCATGGCATGGCATGGTAAGGAAATGCATGGGAAGGCATGACATGATAGGTGAAGGCATGGCAAGGCATGAATGACAAGGCAAGGAAAGGCAAGGCTTGAATAGAAATGAAAGGCATGAATGGAAAGGCAAGGAAAGACATGAATGACAAGGCAATACAAGTGAAGGAAAGGAAAGGAAAGTGAAGGCATGGAAAGACATGGCATGTAATGGCATGGAAAGGCATGGTATGTTAAGGCATGGCAAGGCAAGGCATGGCATGGAAAGGCAAGGAAATTCATGGCAAGGCATGGAAAGGCAAGAAAATGCATAGCAAGGAAAGGTGAGGCATAGCAAGGCATTGCATGAAAATGCAAGGAATGGCATGGAAGGAGAGGAATGAGAAGGCATGGCATGTAAAGTGAAGGAATGGAAAGGCAAGGAAAGGAAATTCATGAATAGAAATGAAAGGAATGACTGGAAAGGCAAGGTAGGGTATGAATGGAAAGGAAAGGTAGGTGAAGGCAAGGCAATGTAAGTGAAGGCATGGCAAGGCATGACATGGCATGGTATGTAAATTCATGGAATGGAAAGGAATGGAAAGGAAAGGCATGGCATGTCAAGGCATGGAAAGGCATGACAAGCCAAGGTAACACATGGAAATGCAAGGAAAGGCATGTCAAGGCATTTCAAGGAAATGTAAGGCATGGCATGACATGATAAGTCCTGGATAGGAAAGGCATGGGAAGGCATGGAATGGAAAGTGAAGGCACAACAATGCATGAATTGAAAGGAAATGTAAGGCAAGGAATGAATGGCAAGGCAAGACATGAATGGCAAGGCAGGGCAAGGCCATGCATGGAAAATCAATGCATGGAATGGATGTATTTTATGGTAGGGTATATTTTAACAGTATTACAAATATTTTAACAATAATAAAAATGAATACAAAATTATTCACTTAACATACCTATATGGTCATTCAAGTATACCATAAGGATCACTTCTAATACTAACAATTTGCATTAACTTCTCGTGCTCAGAGTAAGGAAAGAAGTATCGTACCTTTGATGAGTTATTTTTTGGCATTTCTTGTAGTTGAAGGTTTGTACCAATAACCAAGTTTGTAAAGTGGTATATGAATTGACCTAGTTTATAATATTGAAATACATAACCACCTTTCTTTTATGTTATTTCATCTTGTGTCAGATATTCTCCTTTAATAACCATCGACCCAATCGGAAATTCAATACCTTCGGAATTTGTTATTGATTGCATGAGGGTTTGTTTTCCCTATATGCATTGTGTTAGCAAATAACTAGTGACCCATTTATTATGTCTTGGGGAAACCACTGCGTATATGTGCCCTACAAAAAATGAAGTGCCAAAATATGAGTCTACATAATGACCCAAGCATAACACATTAATTCTCTTTATTCAAAATTTAATGGAAGGATTCAACAAACCTGATAGTAAGAGATATGATATGTGATCATAATATGATGAAATAATTTATTGGTACTCCTCTAATTGGGATAATTCCATAGTTACACGTTGACCAATGGAGAATGATACACAATCCCATTTATCAACCTAGTCTATCGATTCACAATCACGATGTTCATTAATACTACATGGAACACAGAAGCAAGAAGGTTTTCTCATCCATATTTCTACTATTTCATTGTCTGATGTTCTAACTAAATGGAATCCACAAGTGCCCTGGATTTTGTTTCATTCATACCACTATGATCTATCTACATTGACCACCTTCAAAAATGTATATGCACATGTCTTTTATTGTGTGTTTTGTCTTCATGGTTTCCTATTCCCTCTCTTGTTACTGAAGAACACCATTCAAAAATGGACTTTGCATCTCGAATGTGGGAAGTAGTAGTGAACTTCATTTCTTTCCCATGTAATGCTCTTTTTCTGCATGCACCTTCTCCATCATGATCCCCTTTCTTGTGCTCGAACTCAAAATAGTTCCAAATGTGTGGTAACTTTAGTTTTTTGTGTAACATATACAACCATTGAAATACACAAGCATTTTTCAACTGGCATGTGCAACCATCTGACCAAATACAATGTTGATCCATCTGTATGTTCTTCTCCTTAAGGTGATTGTAGAACAACTGAAAACAATGGTGTACATAGGATAAGTCATAGCACGGATCATCACTTATGTAGAAGTGACACTCTTTCAATATAACTTTGTGTTGTTCATTACTATTTGGTCCATGCATGTATGTGATATGTACCATTATGATGACCTACTCTGAGTGATAATATTGTCTTTGAATATCATTTTGTGGATGAATGGTGTAGTTCTCAATAAAATCAACCATTGATAATACAGTACCAAAAGGAAATGTATCTCTGAAAATTCTAAAATGCTCATCATGCCATCGAACCACATGGACATGTTGAACATAATGTCATGTATTTTCAATAAATTCCTTCATCAAGTGACAAATGCATACCTAGGAAGTAACCAATTGTATCTTTTTTCTTTCCTATCCTCCATCAATATCATATGTCACATATTTAAGGCTTTGCAAGGAAACCTCCTTCCTCCCCAATTCATACTGATCACTTATATGGATGCACTTGCTAAGTAATTTCATTCCACCGCAACTGTGGCATGCCCGATCTAAGAATAATTTTTGATAAAATGTAAAACCCTTTGGCCTTGTAAACAATATGTTGTGAATAGATTCTCTAGATGATGACAATGGAAATATGACTGGGCATTCCTACAAAAGGGTGTTATGCAAAACATGAAAAGTATATATATTTGTCACAATAATAACCATACTTAATGTGATATATACAACAACACGTGTTACAGATTCTATTTATTCGAACATACCAAGGCTTGCATTTATGGAAATATCTTTGTCCTAAGTTAAGTGCACTATGTACTATTTTGAATCTCTCATACAATTGTATCTATGTAATGTCAAGAAAGTGTTTAATATGGGGTTCACGGTCCCTATATTCCCTTCTCAATTTTAGTACATATTTTTGGTGGGAAGAATGCCTTGTGTTCTCATGCCATAAATCCTGAGCTTGTCCCTTAACCGCTCCAATTAACTTCATGTCAAAATGAGGTAGCCTTCTAGTGAAGGTCCACAAATCTGTTGGGGAACTTATCTCTATGCTATCTCGTCTATGAGAACACTTTCTAAGGGTTTTGACATTTCATTTCAAGAGGTGAAATTTTTGTTGTAGCAAATGATGTTTTCATGTAATCTTTCTAACAATTGACTGGGACAAGACATGTCGGGTTGCATTGTGATCTTTAGAATTAGACTTCTTACCAATTCTTTGAAAAGTATCTACAAGGTTTCTAACAATATGATGACTTGTTTCTACACTTTTGACTATTTTAATGCCTAAAATTCTCCTAACAACATTCAAACTTCTATATTTTAACAAAGATAAAAATAATTGACATTTAGCAACATCATATTTTGGTTCAAAATATTCTTGAATGATTTTATAAGAGTGATAACTAATAGTATGGTTTGGTAACTTACGTTCAAGTGATGCTATACCACTTTCATCGACTTGAATGCATTTATGATTTCTTCTCCGCACAATGCTCAATATAGGTAGGGACGATGAGACCCTATTTTGGCACTCTTGACCTCCCTGTTGTTGAGTTAACAATGTTGTATTTATTTCCCATTAAATAACCGTCGGATAAACTATGGAAGGAGAGTGGAAATGGGATTGTTTAGTTTTTGGAAAATTTGATTGTCCAACAACAGATTGCACCACAAGACCTTCTTCACCACAATGTTGTACACCAGTTGCTTCTCTAATTTCATCCATTGTATAATCAGCTCCAAGAAAATCCTCCATCCTATGGTCATCCACAAAAAATTTTCTTGATGAGATATTGTTTGGATTTATCTATAATGAACTCTTGCACTTTACTTCTACTGATAACAGCATCTATTCCGCTAGAAATTGGATTTCCCTCTTTTGAAAGCTTACACTTTTACATACATAACTTTTCTTTTTCTCTTTCTTCTTCTACCCTTTCGATCAATTTTTGTTTTCTCAATGACTTTCTTTCTCGATGACTTTCTTTCTCAAATCTGGTGGTTCCCCATGTTTAAATATAAAAATTGGCTTCCAAACACCTACCACAAATTTGTCTTTGTATTATGTAATAAGGCACAACCAAGTGGATAAATTTGTTTTTGTATTACAAAAGAAGACACATTTAATAATTCCAATTCCAATTCCAGTTGTAGTTGGACAAATTTGTCTTCCAATTCCAAGAAGACACACTAATATACGGACAACGATTCCAATTGCACTTGGACAATTTTTTCTTCCAATTCCGAGAAGACACAAGAAGATATAGACAAGAATTACAATTTCACGTCGACAAATTTGTCTTCCAATTCCAAGTAGACAGAAGAAGATACAAACAACAATTCTGATTGCACTTGGATAAATTTTTCTTCCAATTCCAAGAAGACACAAGAATATACAAAAACCAATTTGAATTATGCTTGGACAAATTTGTCTTCCAATTACAAGAAGACACAAGTAGATACAAACAACAATTCCAATTGCACTTGACAAAGTTGACTTCCAAATTTTCCTACAATGGTCTAGAAATAGTACAAAAGTCTCTATAAATCTAACAAGAACACTAAAATAAGTAAAACATGTTTGTACAAGTTGTTTTTATTTGAAGTTGTCACATATTTTGTTCGCCATGAGACAGATGAGGTGGGGTGTTCTTGGCACCAAAATTTCCTAGCAGGAACACACGCGTGTTCCTAGAACATGTTCTCAATAAAGTGCATGTGTGTTCTAGGAACACACACACACATTCCTGCTGAGCATAAAAAACCAACAAATACAACTTAGTCAAGTCATAGGAGCACGCACATGCTTTTAATGCAACATATATAACATTTAATATACACCAAACATATTTATGAATAAATATTTATAGGGGTATGGGGACAGCTAAGGCCCAATGGGTTAGGATTGAAAGTGCTTTCAAGGATAGTGAAATGGTTAGAGCACCAAGATGTGGGTGATGTGGTTGCAAGGGTTTTACACAAGGTATATGCATAGTTCACTCAAGGCTCAAGTGTAGAGAGGGTTAAGGATTGAGTATAAGTTATACCTAGTCTTAGATGGATCTAGGGGGGTCTATGTCATGGTATACATCAAGCTCTATGTCAATGTCTAAAATATAGATCTAGATCTATGTCGTGGTATAGGTTATCGTATAAGTCAAACTATCTCTCATCATATAAATATAGCTCTAGCTATATGTTGTGGTCTAGTTCATGGTTGAGATCTATGTCATGGTCATCGTATAAGTCTAGGTCATGCTCCAGGTCTTGCCATATCTAGGTCTTGCTATCTCTAGGTTTAGGTATAGTTCTTGACATATACAGGTCAAGGCCATTTATTTCCTTGCGATGTAGGGAGGAGGGATGCAGAGAGAGGAATAAAGAGAGTGTGAGAGGGGGAGAGGGGAATA